>JAQQAE010002107.1:0-23136 GCA_029823295.1 Pseudamia nigra
ACCATCTTCCTGATTTACAGGTATATAAATCTGGCTGTCATCAGCATAAAGATGGAAAGAGATCCCATGCTTCCTAAGAACAGATCCCAAGGGGAGCATATACAGGGTGAACAAAAGGGGCCCTTCTTACAATACTGTCAACTGGGCATTAAAATTTACTCTGCTGTCCTTTTTGTTTATGCTGCTCGGCATGAAGCCAGATATGGTCTGACCATAGCCCCCTTCTCTTCTACATGTACACTACACTCCAGAGTCAAATGGGGGTTCTGAATTGCTTTTCTCACTTATCCTATGAGCAGTTCTCTGATATTTGTCTTGGTCTTCCAGACCTTATTGTGACCTCCACTGTAAAATTTTAGAGAACAAAAATAATATACTGATTATTGCTTAAAATATTGCAGAAGAGTGTTTTTTTTGCAGCTATGAACTTGTTCTTTGGTCTGCCTATTTCTGGGACATGTGAGCGTTGTCTGGTGAAGAAATAGCCTCCCTGCATCACTGACGACTGTGGGAGAGATTAACAAAAATTTATATTTTTTTGAGGGGGAACAAATTTACCAGCTGACTATAAAATATTTAATCATATCCTTTCCTTTGGAAATTACCACTAAGTGATATTTAGTGGTGATGAGAAAAAGAAGAAACCTGATTAGCTAACAATTTCCATCGCAAATGATCCTTAACTGTGTTTTACTCACTTGTTGGCATTAGTCAGAGTCACCAAGCCTGTGACTAATGCCAGGTTAACTTTGCTGTAAAACTTTATACCCTCAGTCACTAACGCTGGGTGAAAATGACCCGAACACTTGCCTGTTGAAAAAACTGGGATCGGAGCAGGGAAGCACCCCTACCGTTGATAACATCCATGAGCAGCCAAATGCTACACTATGACCCACACAACTCAGACAACAGAAACACAGTGGAAATCATGCGACTGCAACTGCCCTGGTGAAAATTACCAAACGTTAGTGTCCTAGCGTTAAAAAAGCAATTTTATGGCACAAGAAGACACCCCCCTGCGCCCCACATTTGTTGCATAGTCTAATGGTTTGTTTTTCTGCAGGTTCAGTGACTTTGTTTGTGTGGCACCTGACTTAAGTTTATTTTTTCGTTGATCTCAGGTTCCAGGGTTTCCAGCTGCATCCATTGACTGCAGCAGGACAGGAGTTGGACAGCATTCCACAAAACCCATTAATGTGAAAATAGTCAAAGGAGAATTGCAAAAGCTTGAAATTCAGTTTGATTTGCCTGTGAGTACAGACATTAGTGCTTCAGCTTTCTAAATACTACACCAGACTCTGATTAAAATGGTGGTCATGATGTTTTTACGCGTTCTTTGCTGTTAACAGAGTCGGAAGAACGTAAAGCCGGTCATCAGGGTGCTGAAGGTGATGCCTGGCACTAGAGTCTGCCGGATGGAGATCTGCAGTCAGGACGATGATACTCTGCTGCTGAGAAACAATGAAAAGATTGAGTGGGTGGCTGGTGGTCTCCTGGAGAACCTGCATTATAAGCTTTATGATGAGGCCAGTAGAGAGGTAGTGCTCACTCCTGAAATAGCTTCCAAGATCAAGGTATGTGTTTCTATATGTCATGCACTGTCTCCTTGTTTTCATCGGTTACATGTTTGTTTGTGTGTTTAATCCTGATTTCTCAAAGCTCATCTGTGTTTAAGGTCAACTGGACCAGTGCTACAAATGTGGAGGATTTGATCCATGGGAAGCTGCCTGTGGTTCAAGTCCCAACACAGGTGCAGGATAAGCACTTCTACCAGGTGTCCTACCAAGATCAGAGTGTGTCCATCTCCTTTACTATAGTGTAAGTCTCATACTTACATGAAGCCCTATCCGTTTTTCCTTATGAATTAGATAAGATGTATATTGTGGAAAATAATAATCAGTGTTCATGATTGCGTTAGTGATTTTTAAAAGTGCGTATTGCTGGAGTTGTATGTGATACCTATTAAAGGTTAGAAGTTCTCCAGGACCCTGTACTTGGATGAGGAAAAAAAAACACTCATAAAGAAGGAATTGCTTTACAAGATAATACATGTAGAGGGAATGTACTCACCATGATTATCACCTGTTTTGAAGATTATAGTTGATAACTGATTGTAGTGTTTATGCCTTGGCGAACTGTTTGTGCAATACAGCTTGATAAAGCAAACAATAGCTCACAGATTGTATGGAATTTGCCGAAGATAGCAGCAAATACATTTTTGAAGCTCAGGACAGGTGGATGATCACTTCAGTCTGATGATGTCTTGTAGTCTTCGTCTATACTTAGGCTAAAACTTAGAATCTAACTCTATTCTATGAAGAACTCACTCAGGGTCATAGATGAGTCGAACCAGCTGATCCTCAGGCCAAGGGTGCTTATTTGTACAAAATACGAGAGAAACACCAGCGAGAATACCCTGGGGTAGACTGACTTTTGCTCTTCAACGTCTCAGTTTATATACCTTTTGGGTCTGGGGCTGATCTCCACCCCTGAGCACAGACGACTCAGCCACACAGTCAGGAAAGTAGTACATGCGGTGTTGTGATGTGATGCAGCCTGTCAGGAGCTGAGCTGGTCCCTGCCACATAAAATATTCAACACCTGAATTTACGTACAGTGCTGTGAAACCGTGCTTGCCACCCTTTCTGATTTCTTATCATTTTGTATATTTTTCACACCTACAGATGGAAATTAGCTTTTTGCTAAATCTGGTGCACACATCTCTATTCTTACAAATGATTTATGGAAGCATACACTGTCCTTAATAAACTGAAAAAAAAAATTTGAAACAGATTTAAATGAAAGTTTTTATTTTTTGGGGGGAAATAAAAATCCAAATCTACATGGCCTTGTAAATTTATAGATTGTAGTGCTTGCCCCCCTCCCCCCATTAAAACATAAATTATCTGTGGTTTAGCACATCATTGGAAAGCTCAGGTCAATTTCTCTAGCCACACTTCGCTTTGCCTGACAAAGCGAAGTACACCAAATGATCCTCAAACGCCAGGCATTATGTTTTGATCCAAAGAAATTCAGGAACAAATGAGAAACAAAGTCATTGAGATCTGTCAGTCTGGAAAAAGTTATATAGCCATTTCTAAAGCTTTGGGACTCCAGATAACCACAGTGAGAGACATTATCCCCAAATGACAAAAACATGGAACCGTGGCGAACCTTCCCAGGAGTGGCCAGCCCACCATAATTACCCCAACATATCACAAAAACCCCACAACAACATCCAAAAAACTGCAGGCCTCCACCATAAGAAAAAGACTGGGTGAGAATGTCCTGCACGGCAGAGTTCCAAGACGAAAGCCACTGCTGATCAAAAAGAACACAAAGGCTCGTCTCAGTTTTGCCAGAAAACATCTTGATGATTCTCAAGAATTTGGAAAAATTCTCTGCTCACTGACGAGACATAAGTTGAACTTTTTGGAAGGTGTGTGTCCCATTGCATCTGGTGTAAAAGTAACACAGCATTTCAGCAAAGGAACATCAGACCAGCAGTAAAATATGGTGGTGGTAGTGTGATGGTCTGAGGCTGTTTTGCTGCCTCAGGACCTGGACAACTTTCTGTGGTAAATGGAACCATGAATTCTCCTGTTGACCAAAAAATCCTGAAGGAGAATGTCCGGCCATATGTCCATGGCACTCTTGGGTTCTGCATCAGGACAATGATCCAAAACACACCAGCCCGTCTACCTCAGAATGGCTTCAGAAAAACAAAATGAAGACTGATCTAGTCAAAGTCCTGACCTGAGCCCCACTGAGATTCTGTGGTATGATCTTAAAAAGGTGGTTCATGCTCAAAAACCCTCCAATGTGGCTGAATTACAACTGTGCAAAAGTGAGTGGGCCAAAATTCCTCCACAGCATGTAAAAGACTCGCTTCTAGATATTACAAGCGCTTGAGTTCAGTTGTTGCTGCTAAATGTGGACCAACCAGTTATTAGGTTTAGGGGGCAAGTACTTTTTCACGCAGGACTATATAAGTTTGGATTTTTTTCCCCCTTAAAAATGAAAACCTTCATTTAAAAACTGTATTTTGTGTTTACTTGTTGTCTTAAATGTACTAATTAAATTTGTTTGATCTGAAACATTTACGTGTTTCAAAAAAGTAAGAAATCAGGAAGGGGGTAAGCACTTCTTCATAGCACTGTGTATTAAAAACATCATGGACTGTCTGGTCACGTACCCTGTGCAGACCGTCACCGATGCACCACTGCACTGTCTCCATGCTGGCTCATTAGATGAGGGTGGTCAATGTTTCCCATGTCACTGTAGTGATGGTGTCTCATGAACATGTCACGCTCCGGCTCAGACACGTATACCTCCATGACGGCACTGATGTCGTTCCTTGAGTTCTAAAAGGTTACAATTAATTGAACCAGGTGAACAGTTATCATTCCCATCACTGACTAAAACCGGTTACTCATAACTGAAAACTACTTACAGAATATGTTTGGGATTTGTAAGAAATCTAAATGATTTACTGTTAAATGGAATTAAAATGAATATTGAAAACATATTTCAAGTCCTGCAAGTAGCTTTTTTTGACTAGTTATATATTTAGCCTAACCTATTTTAAAGACTGACCCACAATGCGGCCCGTCTTTGCTGCTTTTCTTTCTAGGCCTTGTCCAAATGAACCTGTGCGACTAAAAGCAAAACTGTCTCAGTACAATGCAAGACTTGGGGAGCCCATGCGTGGAGACATCAGTAAGTATGAAACAGATCACACCAATACATCGTGTATGAGGATATGGTTGCACACTAAATGTCGCACCATTTTTTTTCCCCTTATTCAGTCTTGAATCTTGTGGACCAGTATGACAACGTAACCAAGGTGCTAACGTCTGACTGTGTAAAGCATATCAAATTGGAAGCAGAGGGTCTGGACACTACACCTCCCACCTTTACATGGCAGGTAGGAACCATTATATATCTGAGGATTGCAACATTTATATTAAATCATCCATTCATCATGCAGGCAAGTCAGTATTCACAACTGTAAACAAATTGTTTAAACTGTCATTTTGTGCGGACAGATTTCTGAAAGCCAAAGCTAAAATTCTTTCCACTGAATGATCATGAAGGACTCAAGGGCAGAATGAAATTGTTCTTCTTATGAGCAACAAAAACAGTTCTTTAAGATTAAGCTTAATATTCAAAAACAGTTTTGTTCTTTTGCTGATATTGTCCTAATTATTGTTTAATCTTCTTAAATCCAGCTGGGTAAGGCTGGCGTACGCTGCAATTTTAGAAATGTGTGAACATGAAGGTATAGTATACTGTGCAACCGTTTCGGCTCCAAGCGCATGCAAATCCAGCACGAGATCATGCCATAGTACACTGTAATCGGGTCTTCACCAATCAATACTGGGCAGAAATGCTGTTTTTTCCACCTCTTCTCCACTGTATTTTTTTCTGTGTCTCTTCTCATAAGTAGCAGGACAATCTTCTTAAGACGAAGTTGGATGTATTTTCTTAGTGGCCATTTTACTTGTTCAGTGTTTCTTGTCATTTTCAAAAACGTGCTGCAACAAAAGTTGGCAACAGAACCTCCACTATCTCCCTCCTCCGCGGCGTCTTTTACACCGACAGGAAGCCGGCACAGTTCTGGTTCGTAAACCTAGTTCCCAGCATTTACACCAACAAGAACGTGGTTCGGAACCTGGAACCTTGGTTCCCAGCTCGAACCAGAGAACAGTAGGTTCTCAAAATGCGAACCATGTGGACATGAGTGGACGTGTGGGCATGTACTTTACACGCCCACACAGCGCATTGTAAACAGAGCAGCATGGAGGAATCCACGTAACGCGCCTCAATGCCCTCAGCATGCCAGTCGTTTGTCACGCAGCGTTATTCCTCACCTTCTCGATGTTAGAATAACATCCAAGCATGTTTCTGGATAACTCACACAATCTGCCATCATGGTAATATTTATGGCCACACAAGGGAGTACTGTTTACATCACAACAAACGCGTAGGAACACCCCTGCTGATGGCACAGCGGTGATTAGAATAATTAATCTCAAAACTCGTAGAAATGCTGACCGGTTCACTAGATGGCGCCAAGGTTCCAGGGAACGTGTACGGCACCACGGTTCCTTTGGTGTAAAAGGGGCCTGTGTGTGAGAAAGTAGCCTCCTCCCACCCCTCCTCTCTGCCAATCACAGACGCAGGAGAGGAGAGTGGATGAGAGGGAGCTGCACTGCATCCAGTTACATGGTCTTAGCGTAGTTTTTTTTTCCCATGTAAATGAGTACACCTTCATTGAAATGATTAATCACGATGAGGAAAATTGGGTGATTCACTAGTTTTCATTGATTGTTCAATAGGTCGATTAATTGACTATTGGGACAGGCTTAATTTATTGATTATTGTTTTTGTCTTTATGTGTGATTAATTTGATTTTGGAATCTTGTCCGGTTTGATGGAAGCATCTTCCCTCTGTTTTGAATTCAGCAGAGCAGCTGTTCTGTGCTGGTGAGGGGGGTGTGCTTTCAGTCCGGGACTCCAGGCTCCAGAGAGATGAGCTTCACCTTCAAGAACTATGTAGAGCACGTCATGATCAAAGTGGCTGCGGGGGTCCCTGCACAGCTTAAACTCGTCAGTAGTCCAGAGCAGGTAAGAAAGAGGTTTGACATGGTTTAAATGTCTTCACCACCACTGAATCGTTTTGATCTCCATGCAGTTCTAGTTCACTGCCGTCCATACTGCAGAAAAGACGTGCACAACTTCATAGAAAACAACTACTGGGTGCTGGATACATAAAGAAGCCTTAGAAAAATAATAAATACTCTACAGTACTGTACACCATTGATCAGTGATCAGTGGACAGAGTCCCCTTCGAGTCTCTGACCCTGTCTTTCTGTCTTCTTAACTCTCTACCCATCTGCCCAAAGGATTGTCCCCCACAGTTCACATCAAAACATTGAGTCAGTGTGTTTCCGGGGACAATCCATTCCTCCAGACCTGCTGTAATGCAGTCATTCCTACAATTAACATATCACTTCCCCCAACTTGTATCTGTATTATAAGTTGGAAGCCTTTGAAGTCACATTCCTATGGCTAGTTTCACATGCAATCAAAGCAACGAAGCACACTTTTACAAACTAACACTAAACATTCCAATTCTAACAAACTATAGCGTGTTCTAACAATCTCTTACATTCTTAAAATATTCTCCAACAATCACAACTCATCATAAATCTCAATGAGGTTTGTATCAACTTTATTTGCCTCCAACAGCTTCCAGTCCTTGTTCTTTTGTGAATCACCCATCGCAGCACTTTGCTTTCCCTTTTTAAGCCTTTACAGGTGTTGAACGATCACGGCATTCCCACTCCATTCCTCATCCAACTGTGTGACAAATGGGGAAATCCCTGTGTGGACCAGAGGGTTGTGGTAGAGCTGAGGTCTTCACCAGCGACACTGAAGGTTCTTTTGACAAGAAACGTTTAATAGTTTAATTATTTTCAGATGTCAGTGAAGGACTATCCACAAAATGATGAACCTGGAGAAATGTAGTCACCCTGTTTTTCTCTTTTTAGATGAATGTGAGTGTTACTTCGCAGCCAGTGAATGCAGAGGGGAAAGCTTCCTTCACTATTTTTAATATGTACGGACCAAAGTAAGTGACCCCTTAAAAAAAAAAAATCAAGTTATTTCATTTCTGTTTTGTAGAACAATGTAAATCAGCGTTCCCTAAACATCTTTGGGTCACGACACGAAAAGAAGACACAAAAAAGAAGTTTGGCACCCCCTTGGATCCCAAACTTCTACAAAAATCCACATGACATAGTGATCTTATAATTCCAGTATTTCAATATAAAATAGATTGAGATGCATAATAATGAACATTCGCATTCACAACATTAAATCAGAATT
Source organism: Pseudamia nigra (assembly GCA_029823295.1). NCBI lineage: Eukaryota > Metazoa > Chordata > Actinopteri > Kurtiformes > Apogonidae > Pseudamia > Pseudamia nigra. Next base: position 7,894 of record JAQQAE010002107.1, read on the forward strand.
AATAACGGAAACAATCAAGGAAAACAACAAGAGTATACCAAAAATGAATCCCTTCACAAAATAGCTAATAAAATCAACAAAATAACTAACAAAATGAACAAAAATAAACAAAACAATCATAACATGTAACAAAATAAACACAAAATGAACAAAAAAATCAAGACTGCACAAAATAATGAAAACAATTAATTTAAATTGATTAAATAATCCACAAAATGAACAAAAGTGAGCATAACTTGAGTAAAGAAATCAACAAAATGACCAAAAATTTACAATGTGATAAACTAGCTAATATTAAAAAGGTTTTCAGCTCATTTTGAGTCTGTACCCTGAGTTTAGAGAACATTCAGGAATCCATGTGAAGAGTGCTATTACTGTGTCTTTCCACTAGGGGGTACTATCAGCTCGACTTTACTGGCGCCCTCCACAGCAATCGCATCCCCGGTCCTTCAGTGAATTTCACTGTCATCCCTGACCACAACAAACCCGTCAGTCTGTCCGTGAAGTACGACACCAATGCAACGTTTCCTGCCGGGGGCGTCTTTCCAGGTATGTGCTCTGTCTTTAAATATACCCTCGCGTACCATTTTCCGCCTCATAGTTCAGTAACAGCAGTTGTGTGTCCAGTGTTTTCAGTGATGGTGGTGTCTGACGAGGGCAGCCCCATTACAAGCATTAACCCGGCTCATATCTCCATGGTGCTTTGGAATGAACCAACCCCAAGAGATGTGAGTGACTGATTCTTAAGGCTTTGTTTCACTGAAATGTAGTTTTTAAAAACATGGAAGTAAGTTTCTGTGTGCTATAGAGAGTAAATGCTTTAAAAAGCACCAGAAAATTACTGTCTATTTGTCTGTTGCACAGCTTTTTTCTCTGCATTGCAACTTGCATGCTATTGCATGCTATAATGCATGATATTGACTCTAATGTCTGCACTATTCTTCCTTTATCTATGAAAATTATATGCTTTAATTATGCTGAACCCACCTGAAAATGTTCTTAAAATGAATCGTTATATTAAAAAACAAAATTGCAAATTAGTTTTAAAGTAAATCTAGAAACAGTTTATCTTTGCTGTAATCCCTAATCCGCCATTAATTTACACCACAAGAGGTTTCTCTTAAGATGCTATTTTGAGAAGGACTGAAGAGGATAATCAAGTTTCTGGATTTAAGTTTTTTCTGCTTCCAGTTCAGCACAGAATGCAGTCCAGAGCAGAACAGGAAGATCTGTCATCCATTTTGTCATCACCTCAGCGACAGGCGGCTTCAAACAGTGACTCGTTGGTGCAATAACTTTTGAACGGAGAGGCGTAGGGTTTTACCACATTTACACCACAAATGTGTTGGGCGAAGACCTCAGTCAGCTTTGAAAATGAGTGACCTCAGCTTTAGCTGATTCAGTTCGGTTTACGTGTATGTGCAGTATATATGCTCATTCATTATCTCCAAGTAATTTTTGTCTTTGAAGTCAGAGGCAAAAAGAGGATTTTGAAGGTTAAAGGTCAAATGATCTGATTTCCTTGTTAAGATGGTCTTGAATGCGGAGGCAGACGGTTTCCAAGCTTGCACAACAGATGTACATCGATCAGCAATTGCATTACGACCACTAACTGGTGAAATTTTCATAAAGTAGATTATATGGTTCCAGTCACTTTTGTCAGTAGGTGGATGTATTTGACAGCTAGTGAACATTTAGCTCTAAAAGTAGATGCACTGAAAGCAGCAAATTGTCCAAACTACTGTAAGTAAAGATTTGAGCAACATTGACAAGGACCACATTATGATGGTACGTGACTCGGTCATTGCATCTAAACCTAAAGATCTTGTCGGGTGTCGTAGTCTGCACTGGTTAGTGCAAACCAGTGCAAACCAGTTAGTGCAAACCATCCCTAGACCCCAAAAAGTGGTCTAGGGATGAACAACTGGAATTCAGTCACATTGAGTATTTGTAAAATGTGTTGTACAAACAGGTTAAATTCATGAAAGCCCAGGTATCAATATCAGTTCAGCTTTGCATCAGATTGTAATAGTTTTAATGGTGCAACAGACAATAGAGTGCAATGCAATGATAAAATATGGATTTGTTCATTCTAATTTTTTTGCAATAAACTGATAAGAAATAAGATGCTGGAAAAACCCAGCCTAAGAGTTAGTTACTGTCATGATTATGAGCTTTTGTCAAAGAATGTCCATATTTTTTCACTTGTATTCCCATGTGTAGGAAAGGGTGCTGAAGTGTAGTAAACCCCTGGAGAATGACGACAAAGACTACTTTTACTTCAGGTAAATCGTGCGATGTGTTTCTGTTCTGTCTGTTACTGGATGTTTAAGAAATGTAAGTATCATTTTTTCTGTTATGTTTCAGAGACAAAGAAATCCCACAACAAGTGGGAAAACACAACATTCAGTTTTCACTGTGTTTAGACAAAGGCAAAGACCTGCACAGTGAACAGGTGAGTAAAACCTAAAAAGCTCAGTTAATTGTACAAGTAGAAAGTGAATGATGTGGGGATGATTTGCTCATTATTTTGACTAGATCATAACCCTAGTTCTTTCAGACAAATCACTAAGCCTGGTGTTGTTCTGTCCAATAGATTATCATAAATGTGGTGGCAAATGAACCATGCAAACTGGGACCTAATGTTCAGCCAACACCTCCAGTGGTTTCATACAGTGAAGACATTTCCCACCGCATCTTGGTAAAGAATATGACTCTACACATAATGGTGAGTAGAGGAGACACTTACTCACACACACTTGGCTACAGCCAGGCGATGAGGTCAAAAATGTTTGTATCAGGTGATAATGAAAGATTTTTGGTTATGAGTGAAATAATAAGCCAGAAGGTTAGGAAAGATTTAAAAAAATGCAAAATGACAAAAATAACATTAATTCAAAAAATCAAAAACACCTGTGAACCCAAACTCATAATAAATCCAATGATGTGAAAGGAAAAAAGAAAATTACATTAAAGACACAAAAAGATGGAAGACGGCTTAAAAATGCCAAAAGACAAAAACATTGTAATAGACCTAAAAAGATGAAGATGGTGCAACAAAAAAAACAAATGAAAGAAAGACAAAAATGATTGAAGCTGGGACAGGTTGCAGCCCCCTGAACCGTCAGAGAATGATATCATCACACACACACACATTGTCATTATCATGATGCCTCCTCCTTCATTTTTCCACGTTTGCTTTTTTTGCCTTGTTCACCTTTTGCATTAACGTCTGCCTGGTAAATGTGACCGGATACGATCAGCACTAAAGTAGGTTCTGAACAACTCATCGCTATACAAGTAGCTAAAGCACATCCGCACACTAGACACGCCGCTATACACAACACTCAGCCACATGCAAATCATGAGTTTCACAACTGTCTTTCCCTTTGTTAATTCAAAAACATTCACACACAATAAGAGGGTTTCTTTCTCTTACAGCTTGATTTAAGGCAGACCTGTGGTTTTAGCTGCTGCTGCTTCGTTGCACATGGCGGAGGTAGATTTATGATGAGGGGACTTCACCCGGCACTGCACTTTACTGTCATTTATTATTTTTGACAGCGCTCCACACTGCTTTTGGACATCTACTTTAGCATACTTTATTGGTTTTGGCAGCGGCGTCCTTATCTACCTCATGTCCCACATGTTTACCTGGTGGCCTTGCTCTTCTGTTGTGAAATGGCAGACGCATGATTGCCCCCTACCATGTTACTACCAGCCGACGCAACAACAAAATGAACTCGGAAGTCGTATTAATTAAAACATTTTTAATAATTTACGACTATTTTAAGTATTTGAAACTCATCACCCGTCCTTAGTCTGGACACACATTAATTCCTGAATGACATGTTCTGTCTCGTGCATCAACATCATACAGTATTATGTTTATTATATGTTTTAAGTGTTTTAGTCCACAACAATGTATTAGGAGTGCTTCATCTGTGTGTGTGTGTGTGTGTGCTTCCCTGAATGACAGTCTGCCTTCTATAGACACTTTATTACTCCATGAGGAAAGAGGTACTATCCACAATTTGCATAATACACTAGAAATAAAAATATATTAATGAACGTATTAAAAACCCTGTTACTACAATGTAATGTCACACGTTACAGGCCAGTACAGGCAGAATATTCAGTTGTCATATTGATATTTAAAGTGATCACTGATTCACTGTGTCAGCTGTAAAGAATAACAAGCCATAGACAGAAAACTCTACTCCTTGGAAACGTGTGTGGTCACCTCCGAACAGGGCCGCGTGTTACAACGACAAAGAAACATTACAAAGCCGGTCTGTTCAACACCAGCTGCGACTGTCCCACAAAGCTTTATTTGGATGTCAGGCGGGACAAGGCAGGTCCAATCAGAAGTTGCCAGTCAAGACAGATGCAATGGCCCGGTGTGAACGAACAAGCTCACAGCTGATTGGATAAACCAGGGCCAATGTTGATGCACGGTCTGAACAGCCTCTTGGATTGCAGGATCGGTTTGGGAACCCAACGGGGCAGGACCTGCAGGGAACGGTGGTTGTTTCTATCAGCGCCCAGAACGGAGGAAGCAGTGGAGCCCTCCCTTTGTTTGAAGGAGGACAAAGCAGGCTTCAGTTTGAATTGTTGGAAGGAAAGGTCCACATCTCTGTGAGTAGTTTTTGTTTTTAAAACACGTCCGAACCTCTTTTGTGCAGCCAACTCAGAGTAGTTGTGCATTTAATTTCCACAGAACCTGGCCATCATGGGGAACAGTCCTGGCGAGAACGGCAGCTTGTATGACGTCCTCTTTGAACCTCGTCTTCAAACATCGAGTTTCCCCACATCCCTTGATGCTTTTGTGCTTCCCTTCCACTTTTACAATGGTATGATGTGAAAATGTCTTTAATCACAAGGCCCTGAAGTCATTAAGTAGTAATAGAGTTTGAAATTGTCAGGTATTAGTCACAGGCTGTCAATTTTGTTTATTTGTTCATGTTTAAATTTTTTTGATGTTGAGCCCTTTTAGTTATAAAAATCTGGGGAATGTTTTGGCCATTTTTGTGGATAATATTTTGTTCATTTTCTTGAGTGTTTTGTCAGTTTGGTTTTAAACTGTAGGCTGGTTCTCACAGCCTTAAGTCAGAATTAACAAAATGTGCTCATGATAACAATATTATTTTAGAAAACCTGCCTTGACAATGAATCACTTTATATTTACCCCCAGCTTGACACAGTTAAAGATGATTCGTCCAGAAGTCAGTCTTATGTTTGTTTATGAGATGCCCCTGACTCTGACGTTTGTTTTAAAGTGCATAATGTTTTACGAAGTATTACATTGACGTGAATGGTAGTCATACCTATCTGTGTCACTGCTGGTTGACATGAGCTCAGTTACAGAGACGTAGTAGTATTTTCAGGTGAAAGTACTACTTGTAATTGACTGTTTCACTGCTTGAGTTCAGGAACTAACTTTCTGTTCATCTCCTTCATCTTAGATTCAGAGCATCAGAAGAAAATGTCTGAGTTGTCCAAGCAGAAAAATGTCATCGGGGAAGTTGTGAATAAGTACAAGGATTACTTCAGTAACCTCAGTGGACTTTGTGAATTGCGTGCCAGTATGATTTCATCTTTTCACTCATGCCCATTATTTACTTTCCTTTGTTTCCTATGTGAAATATTGTTTACATGATTTGACACTCTGCATACCTGGTGTCGACAGGGGGCACTATCGCTGATTTTAAGAAAAGACAAAATAAATGAAAAACTACCTGCCCCAGTTATTGACCATCATCACATCTCAATTCTGACAACTTTTGGATTAGGTGGAGCCACTACTTCTGGAATAGAAGGCATTAAGTACTGCCTTTAATTACAAAATTTGCTTCAAAGTTGATGAACCACTTTACTTGAAACACCCCGTATTTACTGACCACTTGAATATATCCATCCTGTCGACATTTTAGATGGTGCTACTGCTTGTGACAAGAAAAGCCTTTTTTGACAGAATCTTGTGGTCATGACTGAACAAACAAGCTCTAGTTTATAGCATTTTTAAAATTGTTTCTTTGCTGAGTAATTTAAAGACACAAATCACCACTTGGTTTCATCAACTTTCAGCCTTCAGTTTGTAAAAACAATGTTTTGACGTATTTTGTCGTAATTGTTGTTACTGACCAAAAACAATTTGACCCACAAATGTTAATTATGGATCAAATCACCCTGCTCTAATTGTCTTAATCCCAATCAGGCCTGTTCTCACTGTGCCCAGAATGATCAGAAATAAATCATGTCTAGTCAGACTTTTGTAGCCAACATATCTTACATTTTTTGAGCTTTGATTTGAATCTGAATCAGTGCCCAGGCTGATGTGTTTCATTTTGTTTTGTTCAAATGTACACTAACAGTCAAAAGTTTTAGTGAGTTCCAACACTATTTTTATGCAGTTAGACGAGGTTTTAATTAATCAAGCAAACTTGAGACACCCGTAGGAATTGGTAGTGGCATCTTTCAAGGCTTTAAGTTCTTAACCCATGTCTTGTTCCATGAAAAAGGCCTTTTTGTGTAATTCCGAACTGTACGTTATTTTCAGTTTTGAGTAACCGTAACTTTTTTTAACCTCTAGCAGCGCAGCACTTCCTTTTGTACCATTTCAAGCTATTCATTGGACTTCATTGGAATTTCAACTAAAAGGGGAAAAAATTGGGGTGTTCTAAAACTTTTGACCGGTAGTGTATGTTTGTCTAAAGTCTATTAACTGTGATTTATTATGTCATACCAGAAAAATACCAGGAAGCGATGAAAAAAGAGGCTACACGTAGAAGTGAGCTGAACAAATATGACCTTTCAACCACACAACCGTTATCTGTGAGATGCTTTTTTTAACCTATAATGCATTTAAATGCATGTAGATCACATCTATAAACTAGGCCAAAGATTACATGCACATTAAAATACGTGACTCTTTGTAGGTCGAAATCATCGAAAAGCTCATAGCAGGCAAGAGAGCAGAGGCTGACATGCTCAGGAGGTTGCCCAGAAGAAGGTGCACCCTCCGGGATTCCTTCAGGGGGCAGCCTGGAGTTTTAGGAATGGTAATGGAAAGAAATACTTTTGTTACTCTATGTATAATGCAAGTCTGTGTAATTTCACATTGGACTGAATGTGTGCCGATCTGTCCCATCAGTGTTTGGGAAAATGGTTAAAGCTGATTTTTTGAGAATGTCTTTGTCACAGTGATCGTTTAGCGCTGATCCGACTTCACGGTCGCTTGATTTAAGCTATGACAACAAACCATGACAGCTTAAAGTAAAAGGCAGGAAAAAAATGAGAAGCCTAGTACAACCAGACCTGGAAAATAAACCACTGAGTAGCATTATCGGGATTTATATACTTTATGTTATGACAATAAACGCTAATGATTTGATCACATTTTTCTTTTTTATATTTTTCTGACATTTTTGATCAAATTGATTCCTTGCGTCTTTTACGTAGATTTTGTTATCTCATGTCTCAATTTGGCTTTTACGTCGTTTTGATCTTTTTCTACACTGTTGCGTTGATTCTGTCCTTTTTTGGTTTTACTTTTTCCGTCTTTTTGAGTCATCTCCATCATTTTTGAATTCATGTGCTTTTGTTATCGTAGAATAAGTCCATTAAATCAACAGTGGGACTCGGTCTCCTTCACACCACCGTGTTCCTACAGTAGCTCATACAGTCCAAACACTGACTCCAGTTCAGTCTTTCATATTTTACCCCTTTACGACAACAAATCACTGTCTGGTTTCTTCAACTTTCACTCAGGACCAAAACAAAGCCTTTAAACTTGTATAAATTCAGGATTTGACTTTTATCAGAATATCTACTGGTATTGACTGAAATTAACATTTTTTGGTTGCATCTCCAGCTCTAGTGGAGTAAACGGCTGTGGATTTTTCCATTTCACCTTTTGGATGCAGGTCGGACATCTGGCCTTGGTGCAGGACGACGACGCTGCACGGGTCATCTCCTGGTTCCTCAGGAGTTACATGGATTGTGTTGTTACTTATACAAAGGAAGCGGCACAAAGGATCTATCAGGACACTGGTCATAAACAGCAGGTCATGCCACTGGATGGGATTGTTCCAGTAGCCCCCAGGTGGGTTTTGTGTGTTTGCTGTGTTTCCTGACCACTAACACAACACGTGGCTTTATTTGATGCTTCTGTTAAATATACTATATATAATAAACTGCACTTTAAGTGTAGCTATAAAATGTTTGAAATCACAGACCTATTTGGCAGCCTTATTACAGTTTTGAAAACTATTGATCTTTTTTATTGAGTCTCTGAATTTGGAGGATGACTTTAGTTTTATATTGTATGTTGCATGTTTCCAGTTAAAGCCTTGATCTACAGAAAAGTAGCAGGATGAAAATAATTGACAGCAATGATGCAGTTATGTTTGTTAAAGATCCATGTAGTACAAAGACATTTTATTCTTCATTATGAATGTTTAACATTGGAGGAAATTAAAAATGAAACTGATGCGGTTCATTTTTGTTTTGCAGTTTGTTCAGAAACATCAAAACAATTTTTGTTTCTTTCAGTTTTTCAAATGTCGCTGAACCAATTAATTTAGTTTCACTGCTTAAGTCAGTATTTGTCTTAGTGTTGGTTTTATTAATTATAATAATTTATTCTCTTTGTTTTTCCTTGATATTTTCCCCCTCTGTTTAAAGACTCCTCAGCCTCTTTAAAGTCCTGTAAACAATCCTCTTAGAATTATGGGCCTGATCCTCACTAGGATCCTTCAGGAGTTACAGGCCCTGGTGTCGTCTGTGTTTACAGCTACAATTACAGAGTGCTCTGTGCTCCTATTGGTCAGCGTCACAACAGTGTTGGGGCTCTTCATAGGATATTAAAAATGATCAACTTTCTCCCTGAGCATCACAAGGCGTCTTAGATATGACATGGGTTGACATCCAACATATCACGTTACGCGAGACGAGTCGACCAGTTGTCACGTTGCATCGTCATCTCCATCATTTCAACGTGATGGAAGATAAAGGATTTTGTTTGGTGTACAGATTTTACAGCCCCTTTATGATCATTTGTCATATTCAGTTCAATTGCATTTACATAGCACCAATCATAATCCAAGATTATCTCTAGGCTCTTTCCAATTGGAGGCTGAAGTCATAAGACTACACGGAGAACAAATCCAACAGAATCTCTGACAGCAATCCTATATTTCATAATATAAAGAGAAACCTTTTAATTTAACTTCACAATCTGACTTCTGAATGAATTTGAAAACGGTTACTGCTAATGTCCTGTAAATGTCCCTTAGAAGAAAGTCTGTGATTCTGCTGTTTTTTTTTGGACTACGTTTCCCATCGTCACCAGTCTCTGAATTGCTTGCAGGCCACTGCCACACATCAGGGGCAGATACCCTCTCTTTGATCCCCCTGGGAACCCGGTGTACGCCAAACACCTCCTCATTTACCCCAACGACCGTGAGCACTGTGACACCGGTGAGTACATTTCTCATGTTCACTGTGAACACTGCTCGATTGTTTGTTTCATTGAGTCTTTTTTGAAGCGGGGGGGTTTCTGTGGCTTCACGAGATTTCCCAGCTCTCATTGTTTGCTGTTGTTGGTGTATTTCCTTCCTGCCCCCTCCGCTCCTGTTGGGTAAATGGTTCCACCTGGGGTCTAACCTCACGGAGGAGGGGGGGTACCTCTGCGGGGGCTCTGCCACAAGGGCACTTCATCAGAGATTTGTTTCAGACTTGAATGTTTAAATCCAGTATGTTTTGTGTGACTGGGTGTTTGGATTGGTTGCACCAGGTCTGACGGCTTCCTGCTTGTGTTTCCTCTGCAGTGTTTGAAAATCTCCTTGGATCCGTTATCCTGATGGATGACGTACCCTCCGCAAACAACTACAGGACGATGGTAGGTGACACGCTCTGAGATAAGTTCACTCACTTCCTGTCACTCGTCCTCATCAATGTCCTACTTCCTCCAGCTTGTGCCATATAAGGTGAGGTGTCCCACCATCCTGACCAGGGATGGAGAGAAGATCAACGACAAGGGAATTTTTGGGGGTTCACAAAACCGAGCCCCATCAGCACAGAGTTTGCAAATGCTGGGTGCCCCGCTGCCCCCAGATCTCCACAGTCTCAATGAACAGCTGGGTAACATCTCAAAGCTGAAAATGTCAGTTTGTTTTTGTGGTCTTGTGTAGCACGTTGCAGTAATTTCTCCGTGTCCACTGTGTTCAGGCGTCCTCGTTAGCTACGGGGCAGCTGTGAAGGAAGCGGCAGCGGCAAGAACTGAACTTGACAATCACTTGAACATGCTCAGGTCTCCTGAAACGCAGCAGAAAGAACAAGACATGAAGAACAAGGAGCGTGAGCTGCAGGAGATCGAGACACAGCTGGGTATATAATGACACCAGTGTTTCCCAAACACCCAAAAACATCACACAAAATACTCAATTCAATGATCAAAAATGAGCAAAAGAATAAGAAATATTAGCAAAACCAAGGAATAACAAACAAAAGAAATGAAATTGGCAAAAAAAAGTAGAAAAATATGCATAAAATGAGAAAAAATGTACAAAAACTTAATAAAATAATCACTGCAATGATCAAACATAATCTAAAGGATAAGGGATATTAAAACAAAGGCTAAATCTACAAAAATAAACAATACTATCAAGAAACTAAAATGAGTAACAGTGACCAAAAAATGACCAAAGTTCTCAATGCAATGATCCAAAATGTGCCAAAGAATCAAGATATTGTGATGGAAAATAAACAAAATATGCATAAAATTAGGAAAAATTACCATGCAATCAAGACAATAAACTAAATGAACATAAAATGAACAAAATAACCAAAACGGTGAACAAAAAGGAAGAAAAATCAACAAACTGATGAGGAAAATAAGCAATATGTCTACACAGTGCCCAGAAAAAGAACAAAATAATCAATGGACTGATTAAAACAATCAATAAAGTGAATAATAATCCACACAATGTGCAGAAATTAACCAAAAAATCTTCACATTTGACAAATGACGCAGAAGTGAATGAAGAAATTTTAAGAAAATGAGAGTCAGTTAACAACAGCAAAAAAAAACAGAGAAAATAATCCACAAAATGAGGATTGACCTCGTTTGACCTTGTAAAGCCACAAATAACAAATAAATTTAACCAAAAAAAAACAGGCGTCTGCAACCCTCTCCGGTGACTGTGTGTGTTTTGTCCAATGACGGAAGGAACAGATAATAAATCAAAATGAGCAAAATAATCACCAAATCAACAAAATGATTACAAATTAAGACAAAAGTGATGCAAATAATCAACAAAGTGAACAAAATCATCAAGAAAATGGACAAAAATAAACAATACAAGCATTTCTCCGAGATTATAAAGTCATAAATTTGCAAGAAAAATTCCTTCACTGAGATTAGTCACTGAGATTTTCACTGAGATTAGTCAGAAATTTGCTTTAAAACGTAGAAATAAATATAGTAGAAATTAAAATCAAATTACCAAAAGTTTGCTTTCTAATTCCAGTATGTTTGTCTTGTGATGTGCCATTTCATTCTCTGTCCTCGCCCCTGCAGCGGTGACCCCCGTCAGAGTTCTAAAGAGACCCTCTGACGGCGCCGGAGAGACTTCTGACCCTTCGAAGCGAGTCAGACGTCCCACCAGACTAGAGAGAATCGGATTAGTGGACGTGCAAGAAGAACGAGCCTAAATCCATTCAAATACACATGGTTTATGTTATTGTAGTTGTTGTTGTTTTTATTTCTGTAAGTTGCTTTGTCACATACTTTAAGCATATTTTAACATCTTTAATCTGTTCCCAGTACATATACACTGTTTTTTAATAAAATGTTCATTGTTCCATTATCTCTGTGTCTGGGTTTTACTTGATAAACAAAAATGATGTTTCCTGAGGATTACTACGCTTCATTCTCAAGATTTTAGCCACGTAGACATACAGTATGAGTAGAACCATGGCATGTGCTTTTCCTTCTGTCGACTGGACTGGAAATTTGGTTTGAAGACATTTCGCTGCCTGTCCAGGAAGCTTCTTCAGTTCAAAATAAACTCATGCAGGCAATCGGAATTTATCCTCCACCCTTTCATCCTAAGAGGTGTTAGTTTGACCTGGGCCAGGGTCATTATAGAGCCGTTGGGGTCTCTGTCCCTGAACAACACGGGTTTGGGGAGAGGGTCGTTGACAGTTTCACTCCGTGGATGGGGACGGGGGGGGACCCAGGAAGTTTGTTGCAGTTTGGCTGGGTAAAGATTCAAGCACAGAGCGGTAAATGGGTGAAGGATGGTGTCTTAGGCCTCCCCTTCTGTTCAGAGAGGGTCGTTCCCTGTTCACAAAAATGGCTTCTATCACTCCACGTTCAAACCACCGGTATTCCCATGTGTGAGTAGATTTCATTATTGCTAATTTTATGGATTATTTTATTCATTTCTGTTCATTTTGTGGATTTGTTCCCCTTCATTTTCTTGATTATTTTGTTCATTTTATGAATTTTCTAGATTTTTTTGTTCATTTTTCTTCATTTTCATGATTTTGTTAATTTAATAATTGGATTTTTTAAAATTAATGATTATTCATTGTCTTGGTTGTTTTGTTAATTTGTCTTCATTTTCTTGATTCTTTTGTTTTTCTTCATTTTCTTGATACTTTTCATTTTTCTTAATTTTCTTCCTTATTTCCCTCATTTTTCTTCCTTTTTTGGATTATTTTTTATTTTTCTTCATTTTCATGATTATTTTGTTCATTTTATTAATTTGATTTTTTGTTAATGATTAATTGTCTTGATCATTTTGTACATTTTTCTTCATTTTCTTGATTCATTTCATTTTCTTGATTCTTTCGTTAATTTTTCTTCCTTATTTCGTTTTTCTTGTTTGGATCATTTTAATTTTTCTTCATTTTAATGATTTTTTGTTCATTTTATTAATTAGATTTTTTGTTAATGATTATTGTCTTGATTATATGGTTCGTTTTTCTTCATTTTCTTGATTCTTTTAATTTTTCTTAATTTTCTTTTTTTCTTCATTTTCTCAATTCGTTTCATTTTCTTGATTCTTTTAATTTTTCTTCTTTCGTTTTTCTTCATTTTTTGGATTATTTTCATTTTCCTTCATTTCATGATTATTTTGTTCATTTTATTAATTTAATCGTCTTTCACTAATTGTCTTGATTATATTGTTCATTTTCTCGATTTTTTAAATTTTTCTTAATTTTCTTTCTTATTTCTTTGATTTTTCTTCATTCTCTCGGTTCTGTTGCATTTTTCTTCTTGATCATTTCTGACTCTTTTCGTCCTCTTTTCCTTCATGTTTCCTCCATTCTTTTCATTTGTCTTCAATTTCTTGATTCCGTGTGCGAGAAGGCGGCGCGTGTCCGGGAGTTGGAGGGGGGTCTTCAACGTCACATCCACAGTGTGTGTGTGTGTGTGTGCGCGCGCGCGCGGTGCTTTCAGTGCAGATCTTCAGTGTTGTCGTGACGCAGCTCGAATCCGTTCGTGATGAAGGGCCTCACACTCCTCAGCCTCATCCTGACTCTACCTGTCAGCAGCGCCTCACCTTTTCACCACAGCATCTTCCACGGACACGCGCCCTCCGGACACGCGCCCTCCGGCTCCGAGACGCGACAAAGAAACAAGTAAGTTTAATAGGTCACTGATTCGTAAAGTTAAGGCGGATGCGGCCGTTTGTCAGTTTTTGGCCCCTAAAAAGTGCTCAACTACAAATACTGACATGTTTGTTCATTTTGACATTCATGTTTGTTTGTTGTCGGGTCGTTTGGTTTGTTCTTTTAGTCGTTTTTGTTTATTCCCTGTATCATTTTTTTATTATTTTTTCTTCACTATATTTGCATCTTTGTTCCTTTTCTTGCTTTTCTCGGTGATTTTTGTTAATTTTCTGGTCGATTTTATCAGTTTCGCCCCACTTCCTACATTATTTTGTTCGTTATGTATTCATTTCTATTCAGTTTATATGTAGTGTGCATCATTTTCTGAATTATTTTGCTCCTTTTGTTCATTTTCTTGACTATTATGTCAATTTTTGTTCATTTCTTTCACTGTTTGGGCGAGGTTTTTTTTGTTCACATTGTCATTATCTGTGTATTTCTGTCCAAGTTGGACATTATATGATTAATTTTCTTATTTTATGTATTTCACGATTTTGTTTCATTATTTTGTTCATTTCCTCGACGATTCTGTTCATTTTTTTAATGATTTGTGTGTTGCTTTTTCATTTTCACTGTCCACTTTGTACATTTATTATACATAATCGCAATAATTTCGTTCATCTTGTAGATTGTGCGCTTTATTATTTATTTATTTCAGTTTCTCGAGACTTTGCGCATTTTCTCGACTTGCGTTTTTGTTCTGTTCATAAACTGACGCAGAAGAGGCGCACACGAACGCATTCACACGTCAACAACTGTGCAAAACTTCCAAGAGGACGCACATGCACGTTTTCGTTGACTCATTCGCGCGCATCCATCTTTCGTGCGCAAAAGCATGAAAAGTTTACGCACGGTGAGTATTTGTTGCACAAGTCATAAGGTGGTGGTTTTTTTTCCTCCCTGCTGCAGAAACTGGTGTGCGTATGTTGTGCATAAAAACGTGAGTTGCGCCGTCGTGGGAGGCACGGAGAGCTTCGTGCAACCGGAGGCTTTACCGTGTCCACCGGAGCTGCCAAACTGTGCGCAACAAGTGATGTAAGTTCCCACGCATCCAAACCCGCTGGGTGGAGGACAGCTTCGGTTTGTTGTCATGTGATTTCAGTGAAACTGCTAAAAAAAAAAAAGTCATGTCATAACAGCTTTATTGTCAGGACACTGAGTCATAATTAACCCTTTGATGGATGACGTATAAAAGTTGCAGATTTACTGACTCAAAATAGTTGAATCTGCTGAAAAAAGTACAAGTTATAACGTTTGAATGAAGGTGAAATTTTCCCTCATGTTGTTGGCGTTTGGTCAGTTGTGTGATTATTAATTTGCATGATTATTTTTGTTCATTTTGTTCTGTGTTTTGGCCATTCCGTTGTCCATGTTGTGCTTATTTTGCTCATTTTTGTCAATTAATTCAGTCGATTTTATTAGGGCCGTCAGAATTAACGTCTTAATCCGGATTAATCCACTTGCATAATTAATTAAAAATGTTTAATGCAATTAACGCACAATAACTCATATATCAAGGAAAAAGTGATGAAATCTTATGTTACATTTGACCCACGTCAC
>JAQQAE010002108.1:0-23136 GCA_029823295.1 Pseudamia nigra
GGATCCAATTAAGCTGCTGAAACATCTCAAGGATGATCAGTGGAAACGGATGCACCTGAGCTCAATTTTGAGCTTCATAGAAAAGGCTGTGAATACTTATGTACATGTGATTTCTCAGGTTTTTTATTTTTAATAAATATGCAACAATTTCAAAAAACACTTTTTCACATTGTCATTATGGGGTGTTGTGTATAGGATTTTGAGGAAAAAAATTAATTTAATCCATTGAGGAATAAGGCTGTAACATAAATTGTAGAAAAAGTGAAGTGCTGTGAATACTTTCAGGATGCACTGTACTTAAGTAAAAATATATCTGTATAACCTGGAAGATGAGCCTAATAGGTCAGACTTAGCAAAACATTTAGTATTGTATAACTATTGTTGTATTTCTATTCCTCAGTCTCTGCTACTTCTTGCCCACTTGATCAGGAATGGGTCAGAGAGGGTAGTGACCAGTACAAGAGAACATCTCTATGACCTGAGGTCATTAGAAAGTTACCATTTTGTTGGTAAGGTCGCCTATGAAAACACTCATCACCCATCTTCATATCGCTTGGTTATTATTATTTTTTCCTGTGGTTAGATGAGGCTCTCTCTACACCTCAGCCTCTGAGGGTATTTATTAACAATGGCCTCAATGTGAGCAGTAATGAAGGATGAATGTATGCCCTAAGAACTGCTTAGTCCACAAACCCTTTTACGACACACCCACACACACAACAACAAAGCAGATTTAACTCTTCACAACCTGCTGTATTAAAGTTTCTGTTTACAAGCAAAAAGGTTGAGCGCTACCTGCTTGACTATGTTCATATTGCCTGTATGATTTCCATACAGTGGAAATGTTAAATATTAAAGTATGTTTTTATTTTTAGATGAAAATGGGAAGGACCAAGGAACGAATGTACGCCAGAAGGTGAAGGAATTGGTGGAGTTTGTTCAGGATGATGACAGACTTAGGGAAGAAAGAAAAAAGGCAAAGAAAAATAAGGACAAGTACATTGGTGTGTCCTCTGACAGCATGGGATTCCGGAGTTACTGTAAGTGCTCTGATGGGCAAGTGAAGTTCTAAAGCTTTCAACTTGTCATACATTTCTTTGTAAACATTTCCGTATTCCTATTCTCTTATTTCGTCCCTTCAGCTGGGGATAGGTATGACTCCAGTGAAAGCCGAGGAAAGTGGGATGATGACTGGGACAGAAGTAAAGGACAGTTCCCCTTCAGTGAGAAGTTGGGGGAGATCAGTGACAAGATTGGTAGCACCATTGATGACACGATCAACAAATTTAGAAAGAAAGACAGAGATGACTCACCAGACAGGTACAGGTAGGAGAAGGAGAGGTTATTGTATTGTAATAACAGTTGATAAAAGCCACAAACAGTGTGGCAACTATATGCATTCCACACAGAATCCCAAACTCAAAATGGCAATAATTTCTAAACTAACCAACAGTCTTTTCAAACTGACTTACAGGTAAAAATAAATACAGACAAACCTTTTTTTCCTCACAGTGATCATGAAGACGACAGGGGGCATTCTTCTCACAATGGCCAATCAGGAAAAGATTTCAAAGATGAAGAGGAGACTGTTACTACTAAAAGTGTACAAATAGTTCAAGCAACAGAGACCACAGCAACACGAAAGAGAGGTGGGGTCCCATCCAAGAAAGTGGACTTGGGTGCAGCAGCCCACTACACAGGAGATCAGAGCCCTGACACCACCACCAAACAGGTATGACACACCCATAACACAAAGCCTAAATTGGTACATGTAGGTCTGTCTGAACTCTGTTTCATCAGTCAGGACTTCACAGCAGCACGTGAACACAATACACTAATGCCCACAGGTTAGAGTTGATTTAAGCACAGCGTCTCAATGTAAAAAGACTAGCATAGCCATGCTATTGCTACATCCTGTGTTGTGCTATGTGTGTATGAGAGTGAAAGTGCGAAAGGGACAGCGGTGCCATAGAGTAGATAGAAAGAAGCAAAACTATGATGCCAGTAGCTAAAGAAAGTACATACCATGGTAAATGGTCTTGCACTGAAATGGCGCCTTTCTACCCTGCGGCACTCAAAGCGCTTTACGCTGCGTTCCATTCACCCAGCCACACACACATTCATCATACTGGGAGCAATGTGTTCAGTGTCTTGCTCAAGGACACTTCGGCCTGTGGACGAAGCCGGGATTTGAACCGCTAACCCTTCGGCTCCTGGACAACCCGCTCTATCTACTGAGCCACAGCCGCCCATTTTATACTTGATGTAGGCAATATCTCCGTTTTATATATTGTGTGCAGAGTCAGCCACAATATATCAAAGACACTCACAGGATTTAACAACGCACCAGTGCGTGTTGTTGTAAAATCACAAGTGTAGTTTGTGTTGTATCCAAATGAAAATTCATGTATGTTTCCTCATAACCTTTTAATTGATATCCTAACATTGTTGAAGTAACATCGTTTTATTTCACCAATGAATGGTGCTTATATGTTTGCATGTATTGGTGTGTTGTGTGTGTCAATAGTCTCTGCTGCTTTAACAGTGATGGGTCAGAGCCTGTTACTGAGGTATATCACTCCTGGTTTATAGTTGTTACACATGAGGGCCCAGGTCATGGTTGTTCTACTGTTGTTTCTCTGGCCAAATAATGTGGGTTTAAGCCCCAGTCGTGGCATTTTTACAGGTGTCATTTTCTCCAAAGCTGTGGTGCCTTTTTATAGGGTTGGGTGTGTTTGAAAGCAAAATAGTCATTTGGGATTGGCTTCACCGAGGCATTGTGAGTTCTTCCCCAAAAGTGTGTTTTGAGACACTAATCAGTCGGGTGTAACCAAATCCCACATGTTGGGAATTATCATAAAGGCAACCTTGTATGTATTGATAAAACTAGTTTTATGAATTGAGAAAAGCTCTTCCCATATTAGGCCAAAAATGGAATGGTGCTTTATTAAATCCTCAGAGTGTGTATTTGATGTAGTGGTACTTCGCACAGCCATAGGTTTATGTATAGTTGAAGTCAAAATTATTATCCTGCCAGATATTTTCTCAGATATTTTTCTCAGTTGCTGTTTAAGAGTGCCAGGTTTTCAGTTTAGTCTAGAAACACTAAGTTATTTTTATTTGCAAACAAAAACAATTATTTTAGGAAAACAAAGACTACCAGCTTCAGTAGTATTAACTCCCAGAAGAATTGACCTTTTTATTCAGGCATAGCACAAAACACCACTCTTTCACTAAGCAATGGTCTAAGTGCATGAACTGAAGTTAAAACTGAAAATTCACTTTAAAAAAGGATTTGAGGCATCACTTGTAAAAGCATCACGTCAAAAACAAAAGGAAGGAGTTTAGAAGGATTGTAAATAAACACAAAGCAGGAGAAGGATATGCAAAGTGTTTGTACATAATAACTGGAGTGAGAAGAATGGGAAACATTTTGAAAAGAATCACATTTTCATAGGGCAGCTAATAATTTTGACTTCAGCTGTATGTATGTAGGTGTGTTCTTTGTTTTGACATCTATGTGTCTGTTACCTATTCCAGGCCCAGCCAGCAGCCTCTGAGCCTTCCAGTTCTGGCTTTGCTGACTTATTAATGGTGGACACAGCACGCAGCCAGCCTGCAGGCACAGGTATATTAAGAGTGTGTTTGTTTTTCAGGTTTGCCAGAACACACTTAGATTAGTTGTAACAAATTAATTAGTAGAAATGAAACCAGTAACAACTAGCAGGTCAATGATGGGTTAAGTGAAGCATAGTGCAAAGCTGGAGGGGAAATTCCAGGTCAGTATTTAATGTTACATTGTTGTCTCTTAACACACTAAACATGTTGTAAAACAGTTGCTAAGAACTTGTGAAAAAATAAGTGTCTGGCAGAGAAGCTATCCTTGAATTGTTCTCGGCCTCAGTAATGGGCATGATAATGTTAGTCAGTATCATATATTGCTAACTTGCATGAATGGGTGAAAAAAAACAGATTCTGTGGCAGACTGAAAGAAACAAGGTTGGCTTTTTAGGAGATCAGTGTCCTCATTTGTTGAAGCTGCACAAGTCTAATCAAGTTGTTATTAATTATTTCATTTTCTTAAAGTCATAGTCTTATTTGTCAATTACATTGTCTGGGTTATTTTAGTGCAACAAACATATGTATCGCTGCTTTACATCATTTCCAACTAACAAGCTAACCACCACTATATCTAAGAATCACCTGTACTTTTTTTACACAGTACATTTTGCAGTAGACACCTTCACACAGTGACAGAAGTACTCGACTTCATTTTCAGTCACAGTTCCCGCTCCTGGTGCCAGCTTCAGATTTTAGGGACAGCAGGGGGAGGGAGTTGATGTATAGGAACTAAGTGCACCAGATGTTTTCAGAGTAGTCCCTGGTGAACGAGAGGGTGGGAGTGCTGAACAGATGTTGGGTCTCCTCCACCTATCCACTGCCACTACCCCTACCCCTCCTCCTCTTCTAGTCCTGACACTGAAGGAATGCTAACTATGTTAGAATGACACCTGGAGCTCACTACTTTAAAACTGACATGTTTATGTTGATTTCTCAATACAGACTTGATCAGTGGCTTTGCAGACTTCTCCTCACCTGCTGCTTCTGCTGGCCTGACTTCAGGATCTGGTTGGTTTTAGATTTTTTTGTTAGTGTGTGTGTTGTGCTGGTGTAACCATACTGCTAGAATATTCAGGGGGATGCTGGGAGGGAGCCCTGGCCATATGGAGCCTGCTACCTGCTCTGCATAACAAGAACAGACACACATCAAGTCCTGTTATGGATGACAAGGAGACGGGGACAGAGGAAGAAGTTGGTGGGGGTGGAGGAAGCTGAGATAGACTGAGAAAAGGGGAGAGACAGCAAGCAATGAAAATTTAAAACGTGGCACTAGTGGTCAATGGGAATGGCCTGGATAAAACTAGACCAATCCTGTAAAAACTCAGCTGTTTATTCTAAACTGCTGTGACAGGTTCAGTTTTGCTTGCGTAACTGTTGTTGGCAATTATTTACACAGTTCACAGTGCAAACGTCACAGCACAGACTTAACCTTTCCCTGTCTTGTTGCCAGCACAAGTCTCCAGCAGCAATGGGGATTTTGGGGAGTGGAATGCTTTCCCTGGTGGTCAGATGCCAGCAACTGTCCAGTCTGCCAACACCAGTGGAAATGACCTTTTTGGAGGCATGATGGTAGGTCCTGCCACTGCTTCCGTCCCTGCCTTGGCTGCAGGATCAGCTGCTCCCTCAGCAGACCTGTTTGAACTCATGGGGCCAACTCAGTCCCTCACATCATCCCAGAGCCTCAACTTTAGCATGAGCAGCACACAGAGCATGAGCAGCACAGTCCTTCCTCAGTCGAGGTCACAGGTATGCATGACTGCACCCATATACATGCATGCATCATTTTTAAATACTTTATTAATGTGTGTATCATTGCAATATTCACAAAGAGCGCATAATTAATATAGGGACATGAAGGAAGATGGCCATAAACTTTATTTCACATTTGACAGTTCTGCACAATGTATTTTTCTTGATTTGTTATGTTTGAGCACATATTTCCAAAAAACACTAAGGCCATTTAAATTGACTGTCAAACTGACTTGCAGGGTGATGTGTATTTCTTACTTGCATTAACAGAAATAAAAGTGCCATTTCAATTCCAAAGCAGTCAAGGCCAATTAAATGTTCTCACCTCACAAACCAATCATTTTTTATTTTTATGCAACAAAGGTGATAATTAACATCAGAAATCCATGTAGAATAATTCTGTACAGACTGATGATTCTATTTCACTCCATAAAATAATTTGTCTTACTCTTCTAATTGTAACTTTTTACCGAATGAATAAGTCTGTTTACATTATCAGAGTATGAAGGATTGGTACAGTGCATCACCATGATAAAGTAAATGTTTTGGTATATGTTGCTGTTGGCTACATGTACAACAGTACAGTGGTACCTCACTGTACGAAATTAATCCGTTCCGGCGTGACGCTCGTACAGCGATAATTTCTTACAGCGGGCGGGGTTTCCCCACAGGAATATATGTAAATATAATTTAAATCTGTTCCGGGACCCATGAAAACTCCCATATAAAGTGTATATTACATACCCCTATGCACACATTTAGTCATTATTATTACCATAATTTCCGGTTGATATGTCGCTCCAGTATGTTAGTTGCACGAGCCAAAAAATGCATAATGAAGAAGAAAAAAAACGTGTATTAGTTGCTCTGCAGAACAGATCGCATCTGTTCAGGGAACGCGCGTCAGGCGCGGCTGCAGAAGGGACGGCTCGCAGCTCGGCTCCTCTAGCGGCTGTCAGTGTGTCAAACACCCAATAGTCGGGCGGGCCTAGGTGTCCGGGAATAGAATCATAGCAATTGTAAGTTAACTGAAAGGGTAATCTCATCAAACCAAAAGAAGAAGTAATTCACATCCAGGTTTATCTCTTTCATATTGCAATGTTTTATGCGGACCCTGGGATGCATTTTTGCCAAAATATTTTTCATACAGTGAATATTTTGTAGGGGGAAGCGATTGTACAGCGAGGTACCAGGGTATATGCCGATGGCACAAACTGCTTCATTGTACTTCAGAGAGCAGCAGAGAGAGGTTTAGAAATGCTCAACATGTAGTTGGGTGTTTGAGCCACTGCCCTACTTTATCAATTAAAGTGCTACTGGAGAAAAAAGTTACCACCACACTGCTGAGAAATGTAGTTAAACTGGTACATAACACCACCACCCAACAGTGGTCATGGGTCAGCTGCCCCAGGAAGTAAACAAACTGTAACTGTTTAAATTGTTTTATTTTTTTAATATACTAAATAGTTCAAATTAAACCTGCACAGACCAATGTTGGAGGACAATCACCAGTCTGAAAATGCACATCTTCCTTCTGCAGCTCAATGCTCTTGATCCAGAACAAAATTAAATATAAATATCGATGACCTAGGACCATTTCACATTGGTGTGAAAAGAGAGAAGCCCCTTCTCTGTGGAGTTATAGAGGAGAGCAGTACAGTCACATCCGAGCCTGAGCAGAGATCTGTAATTACAGCTGTCAATCAAATATTAACCCCCTACCATCCTGGAAACACCTATGAATGACCAAAACCTATAGTCACAGGATTAATGTTCTGTGGCGTTTGGCTCAGAAAATCAGAAACAGATGAAGCACTCCATGTGTCCTGGTAAACCACTTGAATTATAATATGGTGACGCCAAAGAAATAAACCAGTGGAGCTTCAATCCCAACACTGTACATGCAAATTCTGACTAATAAACTTCTCCATCATGCATCTTTGAATGAGTTGGAATATTTCACCCAATTTTTTTTTTCCAGCTTGTTGCCCACTTCATACAATATGTATGTGTAATAGAAACATGCAGTTCCTATGTGATTGAAAGATGGAGGACAGGCATGATGGTAAAGGGTTAACATGCAGCCTCACCAGATGCTCATCTCCCCCAGAGACCCTGAATAACCACCCACCCATGCTGTCACTGACATACAGAATGAGAAGAATCAGCTTTGAGTTACAAAACATTAAAACCCCTACAAAAGCCTGTGGATGTTGGCTGGATTTCTGTGTTAAAAGGTTCTTGACCTACTTAAAAAACTCAGTGAGAAGATACCCACCATTTCGTTTATTTTAGTTACTTTAGACAATATGTTTAATGAGAAAGAGGAAGCAGCAGGTTCCATTGACGGTATTAGAGTTAAGTGGGTCAGGCTTGAATCATGACAAGAAATTGTATCTTTTAATCATGTATTGTCATGATGGAACTTCTGTGGATTTATCACTGTGGATTTTCTGCATGCATTAGTTGTCTCCCTAACATTTTGTGTTTTTTCCTTTGCCAGCCTATCCCGCCTATTGGGGGTCCTCTCCAGCCACAGACCCTGCATCCAGTGCAGCAGGGAGTGGCTTCTCAAGGTGTTGGTCCCAAAGCGTCTCTGCCTTCCACCTGGACAGATCATTCTGTTAATATTAGCCTGGACTTCCTTGGCCCAGGAATGCAGCCCCCCAAACCTAGCCAGCCCAGCCTTAACACCCTCCAACAAGGTGAGAGAAATAATATGAATCTGGGAGAATAAGAATTTATTCCAGCTGTGACATTTCACACTAATTTTCTCTCAACCAGAATTCTAAAATGCATACAGAGAAGTCATCATAAATACCCATAGTCCCTGACTAGTAGTCATATGAGCAGCCTTCTGATAATAAAGCTGCACTAATATCAGAAAGACTTATTATAAAATAGAAATACACTAAATGTGTTAAATGTTTGCATCAAAGGATTTTGTTGGTCAAGCTGAGACCTGTCTGCTTGGTTTTTTTTTTTTTTTTTCTCCCACTTGTATGGCCGTTCATGAGGTCCAAGCATTTTGGTAATGTATGTTTAATGATTTAGATTAACTAAAGTAGCCACATTTAGCTTTGACATTGTCTATCACCAGATTCACAATGTAGTCACCGAAAACAGTTTTCAAAACACAACTGTGCCTTGTGAAGAGTTAATTTGTACCATTTGTTGCCCTCTTAATGGCCTTTGACTCTGTATTCACTCTTCCTCTGCACAAGATAACTGATTGTCTAATGGCCTTATTAGTGCTACAACTACTGTACAAATGCATATTAAGAGAAGCACTCAAGTAAAGAATAAAGGCAGTTCATCATTACTTAATGAAGTGACAGTTAAAAAATTTCTTTTAATGCTTCCCCAAGTGCAGTCACAAAACGGTATTAGAACTTTTTGAAGAATTCCTTTACATGTTTTTTGAGTCTTCAGTATTAATGTACATTGTTAAAAATGATTTTTAAAAAAAGAAGAAACACTGAAGGCAAAGGTGAATCCAAACTCTTGATGTGTAGTGTAACTTTTGATGCTCGTTGGAAAACGGCTTTAAAATGCATTCTTTTTTCTCACTGTTTTTTTCCAGGCAACCAGGCACAAGCCAGCATGCTCTCCCAGGGATTTTCCAGTATGAATCTTGGAACCATGACAGTCAGACCAACTGCAAATCCTATGATGCACCCTGGAGGGGGCATGGGCATGGGGATGGGGATGGGGATGGCCCCAAACCAGGGTATGATGGGCATGAACATGGGGATGCCACACGCAGGTATGACCATGGGAATGCCTGGTGCTATGGGAATGGGAATGGCTATGGCTATGAACCCTGCCATGGTCCAACAGCCCAAACATGATGCCTTCGCTGACTTTGGCAACTTTGGAAAGTGATGGAGCTGGAGAGTAAAGATTTCCGGAGGAGTGTCGTCCTGTCTCCTTCTCTCCATCCATTGGTGAAGGATTGTTATGAGCTGAAAACAAAGAGTACTTGAATTATGTCAACTATCATAATACCAACATCCTGCAATCTCTTGTTTAAAGACTAATGCCGTGTTGTGATCTGGATCTACAGTACCTGAATGTGTGTGTTGTTTGAACCAGTGACGTGTCTGTCCTGGGGTGGTGGTCAGACAGTCACCCTGTTGATTTGTGCCTTGGTCAGATTTCAGGCAGGAGGATGGGTGTGCCACCGTGAGAATGTCGGGGATTTGCTTTGTAACCTCAATCAAGTCAAATCACCAGAATAACAAATATATATACATCAATAGCTGCATAATTTTTTTAGATCCATTTTCAATAACTTGATGAGCTAAGTGATGTTTGAATTACATGATCAGCCATTTTAATTTCTTTCTAGTGAACATTTAAATATGACAAGTTACCTCTTGTTTGTCCTCGCTCTTCCTTTGACCTGTAAATAGAAAGCTGAAGCCCTTGCAAATAAGTTATGAAGTTCTTTTATGAGAGCCAGAGACAATGTGAAGAGTTGTATCATAAAGGCCAAAAGTGATATAAATTAAGACCTGAAACAAGGTACAATGACCTTGTCTTTGTAAATACGTGTCCACACACTCCAATTGTAGCTTGACAGTGCTATAATTAAAATGAAAAACTAATTAGTATTTATAGTCAGTTATTGGACAATTTTGAGAATTTTCTTTATCAACAGACCATCATTTGTGGCCTTCATTATGGAGATATATCTATATAAATAATCAATTTGCACCCAAATGAGATAATCAGTAGGTAGAAGTCTCACCCAGGGGTTGTGGGTTATTAATTACAGCACACAGTGCCTCAAAGACCTTTGCCTTTTCTCTTAAATTAACCTATTTAAAGGAAACTGACTGTGCAGTGTTGAGGACATCCACCAGAAGGGCTTTTCTGTGCAATGTAGTTGCAGCATAAGCCAAGTACACAGCCTGTGTACATGCATCAGATGTGTGATTGTGTAGCTGCTTTCCTCATCATCTGTCATACTGTCTCATGCACATTTCACAGTCACCTTCCTCTTCAGGCCAGTAATAATTTCAGAGCTGCACAAACACTCAAGGAAAACAAGTAGTGACCTATTCAGTACCCAAAGTGTTGATGCAGTGTTTTAAAAGCTGCAATGTGCATCTCTTTGTAACATAGTGGTGCATCTCAGTAAACGTTGCCTTCTCACCTTTCATCTTCATTAATATTACACATTAAAAACAGCTCTTTGAAAAACGCTGGTGCTGTCACAAGCACTTGTCAGTCTAAGTTTGCATGTTGTGCAACTTATCAGGTACAGAAGATTGTGTAAGAGGAAGCACTTTTACCAGCTCCAATGCAGCCTGAATGCAATATGCTACAGTGGTTAGATGAAGATGTGTTGAGCTGTAGCGCATTATAAAACATCGCACTCATCTGTACGCCACCTGGTGTGCCTAAATGTGTTAGATGTACAGCGTTGCACCTCTTGGTTCAAGTGCCTGCTGATGGTTGCCTCCTGACCCTTGTAATGAGTAACTGTTCAGTAAATATGGCTGCTGACACTTTTGGGATTTCAATGATGAAATAAATAATTCACTGACCAGAGGAAAGGGCAGTGGTTTCTGTAGCCCTGAGCAGAATGAAGTTTTATTATTATGCTCTCCCGGGGGCTCAAAAGGGTCCGCACACTAACATACAGTAGCCTTGCGTCAGAGTCTGAAGCATTTAATGACCAAAATCTGTTTGCTGTTTTTCTAAAATATTTCAATAGAGGTTATTTTATGCATTGTTTTCTACTTCAACATGTTTTGATCTTTGCTGAAATGGGATTGTTACTGAAACACTAGTATATGCAAATGTAAAAAAAAAAAAAAGAAAATCCTTTGAGAAAATTAATTTTTTGCATTATTCCCATTTTGATTTGATTTACACATCAAGATTTATCTACAACATTAAACAGTTGATTGAAATTTGCTAATGGTGTGTGTTATTTGGCGTGCTGTATCATTAGCCTCATTTAAAAGAGCTTCAAGCAGCAAAACTGAAGCCACTGCACTCAACTTTGAAATTACATTTAGTTCACACAACAGAATATCATCTTTTGAGGTAATAAAAACTCATATTTCTAAATTATAAAGGCAGGGCTCCAAGTGGACCAGTGTTTGTGGCTTAAACTTTGACAGTAATTAACACAAAACGCTACCATTGCACCACTACATTAATACTGAAGACACCCAAACTGAAAGAACAAATGGGATTATGTCATAAACAAGCATGTTAACTCAGATTGTGCAAAGTAGCAACATTTAGCTTTGGCAGCTTTGCATTCTCTCCCTAGATTCATGAAGTAGTTACCTGAAGTGTTCAACTCACAGGTGTGTCTTGTCGAGAGTTAATTTATGCCATTTCTTGGCCTTATGTGCTTGTTACCATCAGATGTTTTGTGTAGAAGGGTGGGTACAGAGTCAACATTAGTGCTACTAGAACTACTGTACAAATCCATGTTGTGGCAAGAAACTGTTAATGACAAAAGATAGTCCATCTTGACCTGGAGAAATAAAGGTCAGTCAATCTGAAAAATTTCAAATGCTTGAATGTGTCTCCAAAGTGCAAACTGATTTTGGTTTTCTCAAAGTAATGATTGACTGTCTTTTCTCTTACTTCTGTCCATAATACGGGTTTGGACAGTAGTTCTGATAGGGCTATTGACTGTGTACCTACCCTTCTTCTGCACAAGACAATTTATGGTCTCGAGCTGTGATTCCCCAAGTTTTTTTCTGCTGACCCAAATCACAAACCTATAAATTATGAGGGAGTGTATTTGTGCACAAATGAATATTCTTGACCATTTTAACTGCAACTTTGGACCTACATTATAATCTTGAGCAGGTAACTGAGCCAATATCAAGAGATGCGGAGTACATGAGTCAGTTTTATGTGTATGACTGTAAGACATGCACACTTTAATATTGAATAAGTGCATTGATTTTCTCCCATCAGTAAATTTGTTTTGTGATCCAAGTAAATTCTCCCAACCCAGTGTGTGGGGATGGGAGGTCGAGAACACGTTAAGACATGAAATGGCACAAATTGACTCACCTAGGTGACAAACTTGTGAATCTGATGAGAGAATGTCATCAAAACTATATGATGGCTTCAGTATTAATGTGGAAAGTGTGTCCAAGGATTTGACTGGTAGTGTACATTGCATGACTAAAAAGAAAAAAAAAAAACCCTACTGAATCCAAATTAGATCAAGACTTCATGGGCACAGAATACAGTAGTTAAAACATACAACTTAATGTGGCACGTGGGGATATTTATAAACCACAACTCATCTAATATTGTACTAAACTAATTGTGTGACTATTAAAAGTTGTTTAAGTTGGATTTAATGATGTTATACTGTATATTATCAATGCTCCAATATGAACTTAACTGATTAAATGGCCTGATTACTGTGGTGTGATACACAGGAGACAAAGACATGGTATAATTGTGGCCCAGCTCATGGCCTTCTCCTACTCCATCAAGATTTGTCAGAACACACTGGTGTAACAAATACAACTAAAACACAGCTTGTGTTAAACAATTGACCCCATTTTCACTCTCTGGAGAGGAACGCTGGTAAATGGGCTATACTAATAATATTCTGATACATTATATGAAAAGTAACAGTATATAGTTGAAACGCAGCTGAGCTACAGATAGAATTTGTCCCATTTATGGCATATAAATATATGGTAAGAAGGTCAGTTGAACTTTTTGTACTTTAGTTTCTAGTCTCTCTCTGAAATAAGCAGAAAAAAATAAATAAAAATACACCCTTAAACAAAGAAACATAATGTACAGTCATCCTACACCACTCTTCATCCAAAAGTAACCTCTGCCACTCCAACGGAAAAAAGCAACATCTTTACAACTTCTACGAGATGCCGTAAATTGTGCTTTTATGGGTAATGTGCCCATTAAAGAGTAAACGCAATCCGAGACGTCAAGACAAATGACAGCTTTTGAGTGCCATCTGCAATCTCCAGCTTCACAAACTCAATTATTCAGAATGCATTTATGAAGTCCGCTGAGACTGCGCTGTCATCCCCGCTCAAACTAACGGTGAAAAGCAACATAAACGGACAAGCTCTCGGAGATGACGGTGGCCTCCAGGGTGGGACCCATGGGTTTCTGCTGCCACCTGCTGGCGAGTCACCAGAACACCGTCACACAACTTAAACCCCGCCCCGCCCCCGTACTGGAGGGGTCGGAAACACCGACAATCCTGAGCCATATTTGGACAGAGACAAAAAAAAAAAAAGTGTGGAGAGCCGCTAATAATATTCAAACCCTTTATGCATCACATGACATATGACCCTGTAATTCGCAACAGGCCAACAACTATTTGTTTTTTATTCATTTGTTCGTATTCTTGATCATTTTGTTGTTGTATTGACTATTTTGTTCACTTTTGCTCAATTTGAGATTGTATTTTTTTAAAAATAAACAGAGCCAATTTTATTTTATTTTTCATTATTTCGCTCATTTTTTGTTCACTTTGTTTATATTCATTTACTTGACCATTTTGTTGGCTATCTGGCAGTTTGTCATTTACATTGATTATGGTAATGTATTATTTTTGTGAATTTTTTTGTACAGAATTTTGTTCATCACTTAGCTTTTTCTGGTAAATTTTTTAGTTGTTTTATTCATTTTTGATTTTATTTTGTAGGTAATTTGCATCAGTTTTGTGTTCATTTTTGTTCTTCATGTACTTTTTTCCATTTCTTGTTGATTTCGTGGGGTTTTTTTCTCATTAATTGATAACGGTGTGTTACAGCCAAAGCCACAGAGACCACTGGAAAGGGGCTGTAAAGCCACAGGTTGCAGACCCCTGCTCTCATGCCTGACAAAAGAACTACAAGAAACTACTTCAAGCTGAATAGAGAAGCTTTTATTCCTCAATATTGGCAGCATTTCTCTGACAGAGAAAAAAAATAATATCAATGTGATACAACAGAAGTTCATCTGTGATTCTTCAGAATCAATCAGGATCTTGCGGCACTCTTCGATCGAGAGCGTTCCACATCCGCTCTAACAGATCGGGAGGATCACTGAGAAGAACATGTCTGATCCAGGATAAAATAACAGATGAAAACTCAGAGTGGATGTGGGCAGACTAGGATTACATTCTCACCCCGGATGAACAGCTGGTTGATGTGCCGTGTGTGCACCTTGCCGTATTTTTGGGAGTCTTTCTTGTGAGAGGACTCCTTGGAAACGGTCCTGCTGCCACATCTCTCACTAGTAGAATGTGATGACTGGCTTTCTGGAGTAATCGGAGGGCCTGAAGGCTGCTGCAAATGCTTTTTACCCTGAGTATCTTCCTTTTTTGCTGCCTGATCGCTTTGTTGGCTCTGCTGTAGCTTCAGTTTCTCGAAGAGCTAAACATGGATTAAAATTGCATTCATATTTTGTTAATAAATCCTATAAATTGTGAGAAAGTATCACACTTTACCCAGTAGTCAAACTAGTGCATACCCTTGTGATGGTCAAGGCTTTCTCATGGTAGAGCGCTTCTCCAAGAAGAGGCTCTCTGTACGTCTCATCGACATCCACCATTGCCTGAAGACGACAGAGAGATAACCATGAAGACATTTTCGTGTCTGGTGCAAGTATATTGGGCTTTATTCAGTCAGAAATCACCTTGGATTATGATTGGCACTATATCAATGCTAGAAAGCCAAGCAGCTCATTTTTCCCCCATAATGTGATTTACACCCAGCATACATTTATTTCATCCACATTATTGTATTCCTTGACCATGAAAGCATACCCTTCACATTTAGAATCACATTTATATCCTTGTTAGTTCAATAGTTATTCACAAATATCGGTATTTCCATAATAGTGGTTTTTGTCTGGATCTAGCTCTGTACATAATGAAGACACAAAAATAATCCATTGGCACGACACTGATTCAGCAGTCTTGACTATAGTTCGGTGTTATTTGCAGGTCTGTACCATTATTTGTTTCCGAACAGTTCAATATTTCATAAACAACCCTAAATTTCACTGTTCTGGATGATGGGATCCAGAATATTGCCAGGATCCAGATGAAACTTTGTGTTACTGTAGGACCTACTCTGACAGTATCCAGTATTCTTTTGCCAAGCATTCTGGACATTCTTTAGAGTTACTTGCAAAAATACTGAAATTAGCCCCATCTCGCACTGAAAAAGAATCCTTCAAAAATCTTCTGGATCCACAGATCACTCTGAAAAACGAATCGATTGGTCCTTATGCCATTTCCAACCTATCCTGAAAATGTCATCAAAATCTCTTTGTGACTTTTTGAGTTAACCTGTTAACAGACAGACAACTAATTTATTTGAGTAGTATTTTACATAACAGTGATAATCATTTCCATCCACTAATGTCATATTTCATCGCCATTTTCAAATCATTTCCCATTGTTTGAGATTTGACTGGGGCTGTTTAATGCAACATTATGCTCCACCTCTTCTTCTGGAGGCGTTTCACTTCTGTCACCAGACATCATCAAGTTCTTTGTGCATCTCATTAAGCAGCTGTGATTATTTACGCCAAATTGGCTGCATTTAACTTTTGTTCACAAAGCCTAAAAGGCAAACAGAAATGCAATGTTTACTGTTCAGTACCAATGAACTGATTTCATTAGATGCATCGCACCTGTATACATGAACTACTTTTAATCTCCTACAATACTTGACATAGAAAGACAATTACATTATGTACCATCATTTATACGACAATCACTTATAATCTTATTGTGAAAGTCCTAGTTGTTCTTACCATGTTCCAGAACTTGTCGAAGGCGACCACGAAGCCAGAGCACACGCCTCTGAGACCCTTGAAGGTTCTGATGTGAACTCTGACCCTTATCCTCTCCTCAACAAATCGGTACAGCTCACCCAAAGGACTGCCTTTACACACTGGAAATAAATACAACATTTCAATACACACTGCACACAATGTCACTATACTATAAATGGTGTAAATGTGGTTACATTCGCAGTCACCAGATCTCAGATGTGACCGACTCTACAACCATCAAAACTCGAAGTAAATAATACTTTTTGGAGGAATGTCTCAAGTTCAGCTCAGTGACTTAAATACAAAGAAACACATCTAAAGCCAGACACATTGTGGAACAAATGTAAAAATAAACGCAATCAAAACATACTTTTGTTTTATCGTGGATGTTTTCAAGGGAAAGCACGTTGCCTGATTAAAATCAACAAAGAGATGGAACATGCATGTAGAGTCTTTACCTAAGTAGAACTAAGTATTATGAGTAAAATCTAGTAAAAACAACAGCAAAAGTCATTGTGCAGTAAAATCATGCTGCACTTTCATAAACCGTACCAGACAAAAGTTTGGAAACATCCTCTTCTCCAGGGTTTTTGCTTTACTATAACATTACATGCTATTATGTGCTTTTTTTTCTCTCTTTCCTAGTGTATACTACCCCCCCTCCCACACACACACACACATTTCCCCCCCCCAACTGTATGAGGCGCCACAAACGGCTGCTGCGTCATTTTGGTGCGCTTCAACATGAATGTACCTCAATGTCAAGTAAAATACCCTGTATGTGTATGTATACTTGGCAATAAAAGAACATTCTGATTGTGATATTAATACGGAAGACATCCAAACTGACAAAGAAAACATTATATAAACACGTACATGAATTATGTAGCAAACAAATTAGGTGTTCAACAACTCAGAACATGTTTTATGTTGCTACATTCAGTTTGATGATAACGTTGCACATTCATGGCATTCTCTCCTCAGTCACAAAGTAGCCAGCTGGACTGATTTTCAGTTCGCTGGTGTGACTTGTTAAAAGTTCATTTGTGCCATATCTCGCCTTCTTCATGCGCTTCAGACCATTACTGTAGTTGTCTTGTGCAGAGAAAGGGTGGGAACAGCGTCAATAGAACAGTTAGTGCTACTATAATTATGGTAGAAATCTGTATTATGGCAAGAAACACTTAAGTAAAGAGAAATGACAGTTCGACATTAGTTTATGAAATGAAGGTCAGTCGAAGAACTGTGAATGTGTCCCCAAAAGCAGTAACAAAAACCAAACGCAATGATGAAGCTGACTCTCATGAAGAGCATCCCAGCAAAGGAAGACCAGGTTTACTACAACCACCAGGCCTGATGAGAACCAGTTTCCATCAGAACATTTGACAGTTTTGGCGATTATATTTAAAGGACACATTTAAAGTTCTTGAGATTTTTCAAGACTGACTGACCTTCATTTCTTAAAGTAACGATGGACTGTCTTTTTTTCTTTACTTAACTGTGCTTCTTGCAATACAGTAGTTTTGCACAGTAATGTAGTACAACTAATAGGGCTACTCACTCTCTTAATGTGGTCTAAACACAATAAGAAGGCAAGAAATGGTACAAATCAACTCTCAACAAGGCACACAGTGAACTGAAAACCATTCCAGATGACTACATTGTAAATCTGATGAGACAATGCCATGAGTGTGCAAAACTGTCAAAGCTAAATGTGGTTACTTTGGACAATCTAAACTTCCAACGCTTTCCGTTTACTACATATTTCATACATGTTCTTTCACAGTTTGGATGTCTTCAGCATTAATGTACAATGTTTAAAGTATAAAAACAGACATTTTCAGCCTCACCTGAGTGATGTGACCAAAAATGTTTTGAATGAACACTTCAATTTAAGTCAGTACAGATAATTATTGTAATAAATGTCGAATCTTAGTTCTTTCAACCTTAAAGCCTGGTGTTTTAAGTCCTGAGTGAAACACACAGTTTCTCAATGATATTTGTAAAGGACGCAACATGACAAACAGGACATGAAATAGAAAAACTGAAACAACATAAAAGACAAACAAAATGAATATGATGATATAAAAGACAATACAATTATGATCAAATGTTTGAATAAATCTAATTTAAAAAAAGAACATTTTAGCTATATTTAACAAAATGAATTCTAAAAGGCACAGGAAAAAAGTATGTCACAAAATATATAATTACTATGATCAAAAAATGTAACACTATCTCCAGCCATATTTCTACTTTGTGACCATGCCGTTTCCAGCTAATCCAAGAGCATTTCCAAGACTTCATGAAGTAAGAATTATTTTCCCAATCCATAAAAGAACACAATCCTCCAGAAGCCTTCAATATGAACATTTTTGACATCTGTGGCTTTCACCGGACAAGGTGATGAAAATCTGAACCTTAATAACTGAGTTATGTCCTACTTTAAATAAAATCCAGAGCCAAATTTACATTTACTCCAAAATCCAGGCAAAAAGAAGAACGTTTATGTTCTTTAGCACTCTTTTCCAAATACTTTGACGGAAATTAAAATAAGGATAAAAATGAAAACATGATTAAAAAACCTCAAAGAACATGTTTCAAAGATGAGAAAAATGAACAAAATGCGATGCTAAAATGTACCAAAAATAAGCGGCAGAATGGAGAAATTTAACAAAATAATGAACAAAATATGAAAGTGTAACATACACAAGAATCATGCAAGAACAAAATGAGATGGAAACTTATCAAAATATTAGCAAAAATACACAAAGAAGCAAAAGAGACATTTTTTAAATGCAAAAAAAAGAGACAAGAAACGTGTAAAATCAACCAAAGTGAATCAAACATGACCCAAAATGAACACTAATCAAGGAAACTGGGGGAAAGAATCCAAAACCAGACTAGAAAGAAGGAGGTTAGTGAAAGTCAGTTCGACTTTCTGCATAGTTACTGCACTTTGGCTTTGTAGGGCAGCAGAGTGGGGTAAAAAGTGAATTCGGTGCGCAAATAGGAATACAGGTGTGAAGCCAGATAAATTGTACTCAAGTAATAGTTCAAGAACATAACTTAGAATACACCACTGTAACTCCTGCTACTTAATAACACCCAGTGGGTTTTCTAATGGTTATGAATAGAAGTAGGTTGCACCGTGTGAGTCTACATGGAGCCATTACTGGTTAATGAACCTACAGGGCATCCTTGTCAGGACATTTTTCACGGTCCTCGTCTTCTTCCTGGACCGAGGCCTGCTGCTGCTGCTCTCCCCCTCTTCACACTCAGGCACCGGGTTGTTCACCATGAGCTTCTTCAGCCTGGCTATGCGCTCCGGGTCCGCCACACCCTTCATGGCCTTCCGTTGTCTTTTCTCCACATTCTCCGGTTTGGCCCGACCCCTGCCGCCCTTCAGAAAGCTCTCGTAGTCGGCCACATTGTTGAAGCACTTGATGTTTGGGAAAGGCAGCAGCACAGACGGAGAGTACAAGGCCAAGCGTGGGTCAAACTTATCAGAGCAGACGTTTATCTTCTCTGTATCTTCGTCTGTACTGTGTACAGCCGTGTCACGCTCCGGACTCGAACCGGCGGCTAATGCAGACTCTGTACTGTCACACTTTGAAGCTTTCCTTTCACTTTCCTCCATGTTTGAAACAACCGCAGGGAAACGCACCCGGGCGAGCAAAGCCTTATGGGTAAGTTAACTCAGGTCGATTGAGCTCTCACTCTTCTCCCTTTTCCAGTTACCTTTTGCGGCATATATTAAAAGAGTTGAAAAGAAGATATGTGTATTCAAATTGATTTGCTTCCTAAATAATATTAGTTATTGCATATATGTAGGCATTAATTCAGTATCCTTCCAAAACCTACTACTAGAAGCTTAATTCTATAACATACATGGTCGCGTTGTCATAGACGATCTTCGGTAGCACGGTTTCTCCAACTTTACGCCTAGATGGCGCCAACGCATAAGTGGAAATGAATACTACAGGCAGTGAAGGTGATGAGTTTGTTAAAACACTATTTTAAGGATAAACAATTGTTTTTTTTAACTTATATCCACGATACATGTATAAGAAAACATAGAAGGTATTTTAACACAAAGACGGAAATGTAATTTGGCCTTATTTTTAAAAGTTTTCAAATCGGAACTCTTCTTCGTAATGCTCAGTTTCAACTACGACAAACGGAGATGACGGACTATACACAAACCAACGTGTGAACTGTATTGGCATTTGAAACTTAAAAACAGGCACATACTTAAACCGTAAACAGCACAGCAAAGTAACTAGGCTGTATATTTTAAATTAAAATCGCAAGATATGGACGCATATAGTGGAATGGTTGAAAAAAGTGACTAACCCTGTGCAGAGGACTAACAACACACGACATGAACTGTAAGTAATGACTAAAATAGGGGACAGGGACTGTTTTAAGTGTAACATATTAATAAGACTAATAATACATTTGTGTCGTCACTCTGTTGTCTCAAGTAGATCCTCCTGGTTGATCATTTTTAATCTTAAATGTCTTCCTTTCCAGACGGCCCCTGATGCCGAGTGTAAGGAGCCGCACGTTTCTTGGAGGTGTCCGGTCTTACGTTGTCACACCGCTGGTCTGTTTATTTACCAGCTCCGGCAAAATGGCCAAGAGCAAGTTTGAATATGTTCGTAATTTTGAAACAGATGACACCTGTCTACGCAATTGCTACATTGTTGTTCGACTGGATGGACGCAACTTTCACAAGTGAGTGTCCTTGTCTGACATTGGCTTGAATACGTGAAGAATGTTGCAAATTAGTGCAGTAGGGCTGTGAATATGTCAAAATCTCATGTCCCTGTTTACATCATTTCTTCCAGACAAAAATCCCTGTCAGCATATAACACTGTCTGCAAATGTAATAATCATGCAATCGATGTAAAGTGAACAATAGACATAAGTGTGTCACAATTATGACACTGTGATGTTACATCTCCAAATTTGGAAGAGCTTGGACTGTATGAAAAAAGGTGCCTTTTTCTAATTTACTTTGAATGCTGTATTGGTGTGGACAGTATGAAGACAACATATTTCATGTTTTGTCTGGTCTCTTGTCATTTCATTAGAAAATTCACAGGTGTTCCTTAAATTTAGAATTCAGGTTCTCTACGCCAACAGAAATAGTTTGGACATAGACATTTGAGGGCTTAAATGAGTGAAAATTGTTCACAAACAATTTGATTTTGAAGAGCTGATGTGAACAGGTGATTTGATTTACAAGGAGCATGAAGATTGTCATGAGCAGAGACATGTTGTGCATCATCATTTTATCACTTAAGGTGCAAAAAATTGTTGAAATTTTCAAAAACAAAGTTTCTCAAGCACAGGTAGTAAAGGAGCGGATGTTGGTGGCTTTCAGATGTGACATATTATCACAGTGTGTGGTGCATTGATCACTGTGTAACGTGGTGACCACAGCACATGAGGCTCTGAGTTTTAATGGGACTAACTGATAAATATGCAAAACACAGGATTCCCATATTGACTGACAGATCCATACGGACTCAGGATTAGCGATGAAAGCTTAGTCAACCACTAAAACACACAGCTGTGGTTACGAATACAAGTGTAAGCATTTAATCTATCATTTTGCAGCACACACTGTCCATTTCTTCCTAAAACAAAAGGTATATTGTTTGTTTGGACCATAGTCCCTGTTTCCATTTCATCCACCTACGATGTCAGAGAAGCTGACAGCACTCCTAGACTCTATTTAAGCTAGAGCAGAGGAAAGCCTACCATGGTTTTTGTACCTATAGCTCTGTTTGCCAGCACCGTATAATGTTTGGCCAGAGTGATCTCGAGTCCCTATGGCTCTGTCAATGATATGGGAATCTCCTGTCCAGATCCCGAGAAGCACTGCAGGTCTGCCGAATGCATTGTGGTCATGGTGATATGCATGGTGATGATGAGAAATTGTGAGAAATTTTATTTTTGAGGATTTCATCACTTTTCAGTGTACCTCATGATGACTGGTGATGTCTCCTGAAATTCCAACCCACTCCTCTCATGATCCAAATCATGTTTAAAATTACCTGTTCACATCAGCTATTAAAATCATATTATTTTTGAAAGATTTTAACAATGACCACTCATGACCCACGTAGCTTGGGCATCTGGTCTGGATGCATCCTGGACGCCTCCCTGGTGAGGTGCTCGGGGCATGTCCCACTGGGAGGAGGCCCCGGGGATGACCCAGGACCCGCTGGAGGGACCATTATGTCTCTCGGCTGGCCTGGGACCGCCTCGGGGTCCCCACAGAAGAGTTGGATGACGTAGCCAGGGAGAGAGAAGTCTGGGCTTCCCTGCTCAAGCTGCTGCCCCTGCAACCCCACCCTACAGAGAAGCTGTAGAAGATGGATGGATAGATTTTAACTATTTTCTTTTTGCCCTTAATTGTCCCTGTCCAAACTATTTCCATTTGCGTAGCCGGCCCGAGTTGAACAAATGGCAGTAAATTTTCTAATAAAATGACATTGACCAGACAAGACATGAAATATATTGGGCTCATATTTTCTACAATTTAATACAAGTCCAAGTAAAAATGCAGCATTTTTTAATTTGCAATTTTCCATACTGTCTTAACTTTTCCTGATTTATGTTCCATTTTTACATTTGCACATTTGTCCTCAATAGCACACTGACCTCCATTATTTCACTAATGTTTTGCCAATTAGATTGCCTTTATTATTGGGCTGTCAAAATTAATGTGTTAATCTGGATTAATACATTTGCATAATTAATTAGATTAAACATTTTTTATGTGATTAACACTATTAACGCACAATAACTCATATATCAAGGAAAAAGTGATGAGATCTTATGTTACATTTGACCCACCTCACTGCCAACTTCTTTAGTATTTACTGCTTCTAAGTCAGTTTAAATGTAAAAGTATAAGTCTTTACACATTTTGAAACAAATTACATTAGT
>JAQQAE010002109.1:0-23128 GCA_029823295.1 Pseudamia nigra
AAACCTAGGTTAGTAACAGTCTCCTTTACATACGGCACTAAGGGCCCCAGATCACTAAATGGGGGCCCCCCGGATGCACTGGGACCGAACACCATGCTGGACTTTTGAATAACGCATTCCCCTACTCGTCAGTCATGTATCAAGAATGGCATCTAGTTCCTCATACGAAGGAAACTTGTCGTTTTCTTCTCCCAGACACCACTTCATTTAAGCATGTTGCATATTTTAATACAGCGTTGAATTCCAAAGCCTCCAGATTTCATCGTTCTTGTGAGTGCTCACCAACAGTTGTGTTTCATCTGATCATGTTTCTGTCAGAGCTTTTATTTTTACATCTGACCGCAAGCCATTTCTCACAGGTGTCATGCTACATGCACATTTGTTTGGTTGTGTTTACCCACAATGCCCCTTGTTGTAGTCCACTTCTGACATTTGGTTCACTTGAAGCAGACTGAGACCTACTTTTTTAACCAGTTCACGTCTTTGATCTGCACCACAGTTTTATTTCACACTCACATCTCCCCAAACGAGCCAGACTTTTGTAGCAAATGAACTAGAGTTTGATTAAACAGGGCTGGTGTGAATCCATGCCTATCCAAAAAGAAAATGTCAAATAAAGTCAAGAAGTTGCATTCAAGGGGATGCAGACCCTGCACGCACTTCATATGTCCTCGCATGCAAAAGAAGGGGCAAAAGCAATGATGTTCCTGAGCTTTTACACAAGAGACATTTTCACTTGATATGGCAGATAATGCTCAGGTTGTTCATCTTGGCTCCTTAGAATAGTTTTCAGAAACACCGGCATAGAACTGATCCTTTAACGTCATTAACATTACCTGCTTCCTTCACCATGCAGAGCAAAAAGGATACCAGCGGTTAAGGAAATAAGACTGAGTCAGTTTACATGACCATAAAATTCTGATAACTGGGAGTAATCAGATAATTGTAATAATCACATCTTATTTGTTTTCTGGCACCTCAGAAATGTGATCATCAAAAAAATCCTGGTTTACTTGTTTCAGTCCATTATTGGGTGTCAACATAAGACTCAAACTTTGTGCTATTTTCAAAACTTGAGACTTCAAACTCTTGTTGAGCATGGCATCACCTACAGTCTTACTGCTAGTTGTCCTGGGAGCTAATAGGCTACACACTGCTGCTGTCCTTTGTTTATGATGAGAACATGACGGTTGGCTTTTATGTGGCAATCATCTGCCCTTGGCCCTGGCATGTATTCCTCCACTCCTTCCTTAAACCTCCTTCCATTTTCTACATTTTTTTTTTTTTTACATATGCACAGATGTAATAGAATGAAATAAATCAGATTTACAGGTTCACATGCACAAAGACATCAGAGTATTGGGGAGCAATCTAGGTGTATTTCTCATAATCAGATAAGTGCCGTTATCTGATAAAATGTGCCACAATTTGCTGTTTACATGATCACTTAAATAATCTGATACCTCCAGAAATCGGATAATTTTCAGATGTTTAATACAGGCTCAGTGATATAACACCTAATTGTTTTTAGTATCAGCAACAGATACCATAAAAAATTAACCTTGGTTGAAGCGTTCAGGTGTCAAAAAGCTCTAGTAGAGGCATTCAGGAAGTTGGAGACAGACATAAATCATTTTCATACAAACCCACAACCTGAGACTTCCACAGAGAATTCAGTGATTTTAGATAGGTCTAGATAGGTTTTTTGCTTTGAAATGGCGTTATCTACACCTGTCTCTCACGGGCTCCCTGCGCAAAGTAACATACGGTAAATATGAATAGAATCTTCGTGTAAGTGCATGAACTGAGCAGTGATTTTGCTCGTCAAACTATTTTCCATATGTATTAATGAAATGACTTTCGTTGTACATATGTTTGTGTTTTCATCCTCAGTTGTTCAGTCCCAGTTGAAGCCAAACCGCTGAATGATAACACTCAGGTGAACGGTCACACCAATCCAACATTCCTACTAAAGAAACAGGACTCAGACCCCCCGGTAAAAACGCTCATTCATACACTGAAAATGTAAAATAATACAATGCTCAGTTGTTTTAAAGACCGTAATCAGCTGCTGAAGTATACTGAGGTTGTGTTCATCCACAGGTGAAGGCCTCTCCTCGTCCAAGCCCATCTTGCCCGTCTCGGTCCAGACATGCCATTGTGCGTCCAGCTGTGAAGCCTCCTCCTGTTCCTGCGTACACGGCAGGTCAGCAGGAGCAGACCCCTCTGAACCGGACCCAGTCTGAAACTTCACCTCAGACCAGACACTCTCCTCAAGCTTACACCCATCCTCAATCCAGTCCTCCCTTTAAATCTGCACCTCGAGGCCAGGCTCCTCCACCGCCTTCTGGGCCTCCACCTCTACATCCCTCGAATTCCAGAAACCACTCCGCACCCCCAAAACCTCGGCCTGACCCTCCTAACAGACCACCACCGCCTTGTCCTGTCAACCGATCAGCAACGGTAAGCAAATTTTTAAATTATTTACAGATTTTTACATGAATTCTGACTTAGTTCCTGTTTAAAATAACTAAATGAGATTTTCTCCATGTAGGAAGACCAGAAAAAAAAGAACCTGCCACTTACCAGCAACACTCTGAAGAAAACAAAAGCGACTTTGGCTCCATCTGCTGGACAGAAAAAGCCAAACAGGTAACATGCATCGTGGTAGCATTCTTTTTAAAAATTTTTATTATTGTTACATGTTAATTTTGTTGATTATTTTGTTTCTTATTTTGACTATTATGTTTTTCTTCCTTTTCTCAATTGTTTGGTTGGTTTTTCGTTAATTTTTGTTACTTTTTTCAAATCTATTGCTTATTTTGTTCAGTTTGATTTAATAATTGAGTGAAAATAAGTTTGATCTTCCATCTTAAAGGGTCATCCTTTTACATTTAAAAGGATGATAAGTCAGTGTGTCTTACATTTTCCAACCTTTATCTACAGTTTGTTTTGCACAACTCTGTTGATTTTCTTGATGACAGGGTCATTTTTTGTTAGTTTTTGTTTATTTTCTAGATTTCTTGGTTAATTTTTTTTCATTTCCTTGATTATTTAGTTCATTTTTGCTCATTTTGCATTATTTGCTTCCATTTTTCTCATATTTTGGATTATTTATTTCATTTTTTGTGATTTTGTATTCATTTTCTTGATTATTTAGATCATTTTGCTCATTTTTGGATTATTTGGTTCAATTTTGTTCATTTTTGTTTATTTAGTTCATTTTGGACATATTTTGCATTATTTGCTTCCATTTTTCTGATATTTTGGATGATTTGGTTAATTTTTGTTCATTTTCGCTCATATTTTGCATTGTCTGCTTTCTTTTTTCTCCTATTTTGGATTATTTGGTTAATTTTTTTTTCTTTTATGTTCATTTTCTTGATTATTTTGTTCATTTCTGCACATATATTGAATTATTTGGTTAATTATTTTATTTTCTTGATTATGTTGCTCATCTGTGTTCATTTTGAATATTGTTTGGTACACTTTTTGTTCATTTTCTGGATTACGGTATTTAGTAAATTTTATAGATTATTTAGTTCACTTTTAAACAATTTGTAGATTGTTTGGTTTCTTTTTTGTTTATTTTGTTCATTTTCTTATTGCTGTCGTATCTTTTGAGTGCACATAGCACAACATTTTATATGGTTTACTATTTAATGTACTTGATTATGTTAAATCAAAATGAGCAAAATAAGTTCAGTATTCAGCCACACCCATTTTGTTATCATTTCAAGTCTGTCTCAAGCAGATGTCAAATATATCTTTCCAGCTCTTATGTTTTCAGTTTTGGGAACCTTTATTTTACTCTATAAAAATAAGTTCTAATCACTTTTAACATTTGTGTATTTCAGGACCTAAACCCAGATCTCAGGGATTCACTGAGGATCACGGATGACGTCAAATCACCGACTGCCTCGTGATGATTTTTGGATATTAACATCTGACCAAAAAAAAGTGGCACGATGAATACTTGACACTTTGTGGTAAACCTGCTGTTCAGCACTGCATTTTATTATTTCAAGTGAATGAGAGCCAGAACATTTCTCTTTTATTTTAAAATGAATGCTGTACCATGGTTTGACATCCGCACACTCCTGAATTGTTTCATATTGTACCAGACGTGAAATGTGAAATTATTCCAAACACTGTTCTATTAGTATTTATTCACAAGGAGAAGAAAATGAATGTTTACACTGTAGCCTATGTACTAAATATGGTGCCTCTTTTCAAGTACCAGCTGTAAGGGGATATCTTATATTAAGAAAAGATGCAAATTGTGAAGTGTTCCCGCTTTTTATGTGTGAATAATAACGGGATTTGAACTGGAGGAATTGGGACCAGTGAAAGCCCCACATGCATGCTGTAAGTACGCTTATGACAAGAGCCGCATCTGAAATGTAGCAGGAAAATTAAGGGATGTTTCACTTTGTATGATGTTTTTCTTTTTATTATTTTTAAATGTGGTGCACTTTTACAGCCTTCTTACTTAAAGGAGGTTGAGAACGGTTACATCCTCTTTCACAATTTTTGGACGTAAACTCTCAAATCTACAGTTTGGGTCAAGAATGTCTTTCATGGA
Organism: Pseudamia nigra; assembly: GCA_029823295.1. Lineage (NCBI taxonomy): Eukaryota > Metazoa > Chordata > Actinopteri > Kurtiformes > Apogonidae > Pseudamia > Pseudamia nigra. Next base: position 4,586 of record JAQQAE010002109.1, read on the forward strand.
CTCACTGGACTATTTCACCCTTCTCTGACAGTGAGCCAAAGTCTGAAATTTGAAGTTTACATTAAATTGCACCGTACATTCTGTTTACTTCCAATGCTGCATCTGCCAGAAATTAATCATTTTGTCCATATGTATTGTTATTAAAACTCTGCAACACTGGCTGCAGGCTACATCCCTGTTTCCAAAAAGTTGAGTCAGTGAGATGTATGGTAGATAAAAACAGAACATGATGATTCACAAAAACAATAAATCCCCATATTTATTTGAAAATAGCACAAAGACATCATATCAAATGCTCTTTTTAAAATTCATGACAGCATGTTTCAAAAAAGTTGAGTCAGGGTCATGTTTACCACTCATCAAGTGGAATGTTTCCCATTCTGTTTTCAACTAAATATGGGCTTTAGATGTTTTGCAAATCACCACATTCTTTTACTAGTTACATTTTACATGGTGGCTCGACTTTTCTGTAAATTGGCTTGTACATAAGAGGGACTACTTTTCCATTCTAGTCAGGTACTGTTAAGAATCATAGTCCAGTTTTAATGTGACTGACTGAGTGATGGCCTGTTTCTTTGCGTTCAGATCCAGTCTTTGAGCTGCCATCTTTGACCTTCTTATCAAACCTATGCAAACTCAGGCACTGTGCAACATTGTGTCTTCAAATGGTTTAATAAAAATGTGAAAATGAATCTATAATACTGTTGATTTTTGACTGCTCATGTCTGTCTTATTTGCACTTGTACTCAGAACTTACTTTCTCAATCATACAGTTTTACCCCAAACATTTAAAGTACAGTTGTATGAAAAAGTTTGGGCACCCCTGACAATTTCTATTATTTTCATCTATAAATCAGAAGGTGCTTGGATCAGCAATTTCATTTTGGTCTATCAAATAACTGATGGACACACTAATATTTCAGCAGTGAAAGAAAGTTTATTGGATGAACAGAAAATGTGCAATATGTAAGGGCAGTGGATGCAATGGGATCAGGCACTTGAGCGATCACTATCATGGAAGAAATTCTGGAGCGCTGACCAGGGTAGGGTCTCTTTCCTTCTCCACTCAGTTGCAGATCTCTTGTCAACAGCAAAAAACCTTAAAATCTGGAGCAAGGAGGAGGACTCATCCTGTAAGCAGTGAGGCACTGACCCGTGCACTCTGAACCACATCGTAACAGGCTGCCCAAAAGCTTTGGGTGAGGGCTGGTACAGGTGAAGGCATGATAAAGTCCTCTCTGTGATCGCCAAGTGGGCAGAGACTCAAAGGATCAGAGCCAACAACTGCCAAACAGCACCAGCAAAGAGCATTGCTTTTCTGAGGGAAGGGGAAAGAACCAAGCAGAAAACATCAACAAACACCTTGCCCTCCATTTTGCACCATGCAGTCAACTGGGAGATGCAGGTGGACATAAAAAGAAAGTTTGTTTTCCCTAATGATGTAGCAGTCACCTCACTCCACCCTGATATGATCGTCCTTTCTATAAGCACAAAATCGATTGTGGTTTCAGAACTTACAGTTCCATGGGAGGAGAGACTCACTGTCTCACATGAGTTAAAGAAGTCCAAGTATCAGGACCTCACCGATGACGCCCTTTCGACAGGGTGGAATGCAGCCCTGTTTCCCATTGAAGTGGGTTGCCGCCGGTTTCCCTTATCATCTGTGCATCATTTTCTCTAGAGAATCGGCCTACAACCCAGGCAGATGAAGAGGGCTTTGGAGGAAATTGCCTCTGCAGCTGAGGAAAGTTCAAGGTGGCTGTGGCAAACAAAAGATCAGAGTTGGAACCCTTCTGCTGGTGGAGCCTTGTCTTTGCTGCCCCACTCAGGACCGTACCAGTTAAGGGGCGAAATGCTGGTGATCCTGAGTTTCCTGCTGCTGATGCAGAAGGGTCCCTCCACAAAGTCACAAGCGATGTCTCATCAAGAAATGTGCAGCATATCCAATAGCATGAGCATTTGCTGCTTGTAGTATAGCATCCTTGATGTTTATTTCAATACACAGCATCTTTGGTAAATATCTACTGAAGCTACACAATAGTCTTTTTTCCATTCTCACTGCGTGGCCTTTAGCCTTTATCCTTAGATAGTCCAGCTCAGCTTTGTCTACCACAGCCAGGCATTGCAGCAATTGGATCAATCACCTATATATTTCAATGTAATCTCCTATAAATCCTGCAGGATGCTGATGCTGAAAGGTGTCTGCCCTTTACCTCTCCACATCCTTCCCTGAGATGAAAGGTCTCTGATTTTTTCTAATCAAAAGTCTGTTAAATACCAAGGCCAGACCCCCTCAACTAACCTTCCTCCAACACAAAACCCACCACACACACACTCCCTGGTTGACTGTGTGTGGACTAAAGAGCCAGGTGATCTTCCACAAACGTAACTGTGACTCAGAGGGAGACATGGCATTGGCAGGCGAAAGGTTTCAGTGAGTGGCTTAATTGCAGCCAGCCTCTCCTGCTGAGCATAATTAGTGTTAGCCAGCGTGTCACGTCCCGTGGAGTTTCATTTATTAGAGATGATGATTGGCTGAGGGATGAAAAACACAGGGGTGACACCCCCGCCTCCAACGCAGCGGGTCGTGAGCACAGCCAGGAGGGGAGTAAAGAGAAGATCTCACCTGCTGAAAGCTCCCCGCCACGCATAATGACCTAATTAAGCCTCACTTGTTTTGCCACTTATAAATATGACTATCACTCTTTATAGTCCCCAGTTTCTACTCAAAAACTCACAGAATGACATCTCTTTATTTATTATTCATCAACGCTGAACACCATGCTCTTTATGAGGAATAAAAGAACACATTTGATGAAAATGTTTGATGCATTAGTGTCAGCAAGAGATGCACTGATTGATCTATTTCTCTGATTAATCTCTGCTGAAAGAGCATTTTATTGTGAAATCAAAGACAATTAGCTGTCACTGGCTTCTCGACTGAAACTACTGATGTTCAGGGAAATAATTGCATAAAAGGCACTTTGTCATAGTCAGTTTGAAGTTCATTTCCACATTTACTGATCCATTATTTATGCCTGTAGACATAATTTCTGCATTAACTCCACATTTGTCTAAAACTGTATTGAGTCAATCATGTTTGATTTTGGAAAAAAAGATATTAAACTTGAAAATATTTGCAAAAATGAGTCAAACAGCAGTAAATCACTGAGTATTTGAAGTAAAAATGGGCAAAATTGGGAGTAAAAAAACAAAATGAAATACATAATCAAGAAAATAAACATAGATGAAAAGAATGGCAACCAAAATGAACAAAACTAGCAAAAAAATGAACAAAACAATCAAGAAAGAAAGAACAAAATAGGATACAAAATGAAGAAACATGGACAGTATAGGAAGCAAGATGAAAATGAACAAAATAATTATCAACCTGAACAAAAATGAACAAATCATTCATGACATGTTTACACTTTGAACTGCCGTGCACTTTTGTATTATCTGGATGGCTGACCAGGAGAGAGATCACATTTTAATACCAGGTGTAAATTATTTTGATGTTTGCTGAGCTGGATTTATGCATTTATAGATTTTTTTTTTTGCTTTCATATTCATTTTAACAGTTTTCCAGTGTTTTAAGTCCATTCTTTTTTTAAATGTCTGAGATACAGATACTGGTCTGATGGTGCATGTCCACATCGCCCAGACCAAACTGCAGCAGCCCCCATCCACAGTGCCATAATCATGACACTCCTCACCATGAAAATAAGTTTACCCAGTTTAAAATAAATACTGTCCCTCTGTCAGTGTTTTCTGCTGGATTCAACTGCACAGACCCTCTCCTCTGTCCCGATTTTGATGCTTTGGTCTGACTGTTCTCTTCTTGGGGTATCCATGAAGTAAGGAGAGTGATTGTACTGTATCTCCAGCCAGTGACATCATTGTATTTACTGCATATCTCCAGGCAACAGAGCGTTGGACAGCTCATTCAGGCGGAAGTGACTTGCACTTCTCAATTCACAAGACAAACAAGTGGTCTGTTTTGATTGTTTTGTGATGGCATATGTGATTCTATATGTTGAACACACTTTAGAAAACACCAATAAATCATCATCTGTTTGAGTGGTTTTCTCGGCACAGTGTCTCTCTTCCATGTTCTAATGCCGACTCAGTGATACGAGAACAGAAGGGAGGGGCAATTGTGAATCTCAATGTTTGGAGATGCAAGAAGAAAGTTGCAGACTGCACGTCAAATGATAAAACATACTATTTTTGGTGTTCATAATTTTCCGTGTGACGGTACAGCTTTATGTAGTCACTCATTTTCTCAACAGTGTACAGCCCGTTTTGTGTACATTTTTTGTCAAGGCCTGTTTGTGAGTTTGTTTTTTTTAAAATACTTCTGTTGGACTGCAATTCAAAAGCAATGTCTGATTTTCATTGGTTAATTTTCATAAAATTTTTATTTATTATTACTTTTGTCAGATTCAAGTTATTTCTGTGACCATTGTGGGTTTTTCTGTCATTTACGGAGGGGTACCAAAAACTTTATCCACGTCTGCATGCTGTTAAAAAAATTTATCCACGTCTGCATGCATGCACCAACAGGTCATTAGTCACATGATGACCTACTGAGGTCTGGCTGGAATAATGTCACACAGCTGTTTTTGGTTATGGTGTAACTTTGTCAAGCAGGGAATGAAGACACCAAACCCGTAAGATGCTGTTATTTTACGCAGGCTCTCTATTTGTTTTTGTATTTTAAGTATATATGTCAGGAAGCTGAAATGTGGTGCTCCATCCTTCAGCTGTTGGTGCAAATCAAAGCACTATTCAGTATTTAACACCATGACAGTTTATTAGTCAGTTAATTAAAGGTTACTGCATTCATATGTAATATAATCAGTTTTTTGGCAATAAGAGAGGAAACCTCATTATCAGGAGCATGAGGAAGATGAAAGTCTGTAACCAGTGTCAAATGAAGAGCTCTATAAAAGGCCCTGGCTGGTGTACACACATGATTGGCTCATTTAACAGGGTAAATGCCAACACTAAAGGTGTCACGCATTAGTGGTCATAAATGGTGTTCACGCAGTGTTAATAATGACAGTAGAACATCTGTCATAAATGTTCACAGCTGTTATTTCTATACCGTTACCTTTAGAACTGAATCTATTTATGGGGTGAAGGTTACAAATTTCAGCTAAGCAAGAAGTGTGTCTATTTGCCTTCTGCATTTATGACCAGGTCAGCTCCCCAGGGACTGATGGTGGGTTATATAGTTAAGTGTTGCGTGAGGTACTTGCCTCTGGCAGTAAAAGGTCAACATAAATGATTAATGAGAGGAAAATGTCATGCGAGGGGAGGGAACAAAAAAAATGTTAGGTAACTATACGAGAAACCCCGTGACAAACTATTTCCTGTAATTATATTCTAGACTTATTTAACCACAGCAGTAAACAATGACTCATAGTTCAAGAGAAAAATCATTCTGATCATTGCTTTTGTGATTAAATCATAGAGGAGCAGATTTACATGGAGCTAATGTTCACTGCAGGCGAGTTGCTGTTACAGCAGACAGACAAATCGATTACTCACCCGGCCAGGCTGGGTCTTCTCTCATGTTGTTCATCCATGAAACGGTGAGGTTTTGACCTATTGTGTCATCAGATCAGTAAAGAGAGAATTTCTTATGGGACTCCCACAGAGCTGGGACCTCTGAAATGACTTCATCTGAGTTCGCAGGGAAGCTCTTTACCTCTAATTAGAACTGGTGGCAATTCAAATAGAAAATATATTTAATGACCTAATGTCAGCAGGAGACCATCTGCTATCCATCTTATTAAGACTGCTCCATAGATGTGTGTGTCTATATGTGACATTGATTTCACATTAACAAGAAATAAACTGTGCAGTAATGCACCGTATTTTAACACAGACACATTCTCCATCTCTCAACATATATTTCATGCAGCAGATACAGTTTACAATGATTTTATTGTAAACACTCATAACTCAAATACAGAATCAGTGTTTGCAAAATTATTCCCCGCAGGGGACAGTAACACATTCACATCAGAACAGCCTAATTTCATGATCACACAATTACATTAACAGCCAGAGTTATTTACTTCAATAAATCTGACAATTTAAAGGGTAATTCACAACAAGGCATATTGGAAATAAATAAATATACTCTATAAATACTGTCTGTTGAATTTACATTACCTTCCACATTCATGGAGACTAATATACAACCACTAAAAGTCAGTTTACTGTCACAATAATCTAATTCCTTTTTTTTTCAAACAACAAAAATACAGTACATTATTGGCATTATAGTACATAATAATCATATTACATTTAAAGGATATACTGCTTTATTATTGTCCACATTTAGTTGTGTTCCACACAGATTGCACTTCTTACCTTTGAATAATATCTTACACAGATGACAGAATACCAGGTCGTGTGATGAGGCTGCTGTGTCCAGACACCTGTTTTCAAAAACCATATTAAACATGAAACAGAAGTGACTGCTATTTTGTCCCATCTTTGCTCTGGTGTTCCCACGGCACAGGATCATTTTCATCTGTTTCTAAGCCAGTCTCCCTCTCATGCCAGAACTGCTCCACATCAGGCAAAACTATCCCATCTTTAAGACTCAGTCTGTCTGCTTCGTTCTCTCCTTCTCTGCCTCCACCTTGCTTTACCGTAGGCTCAGTCTCTCTGGGACCTTGGCTGAAACTGTGCTGAAGACTCCTCTGTCCCCACGGGTGTCCTCCGATCTCTGGCCTGGGACTTGGTGACTGGAGGGCAGTAGGGTTATGGGGTCCAGGCTTTGGTTTTGGTGGAGGTTGCTTGCGCAGAGTGAGTCGTCTCCACAATCCTCTGTAGCCTTCTCTGAACTCCTCCGACAGGGAGAGGACGATGAGAGGGTTCACCAGTGACAGAGAAAAGGTCAGCAGCTGAGCAGAGAGGGTTAGAAGAATGGGAGGAGGGGAGGAGATAAGGAGTTTTGCCCCTTCGGTCTCCTTTTCTGCTAGATGACGTTCCCAAACCCACACCACCCACTGTGGAAGCCAGAGCATAGCCATGGCCACAGTGAGACTGAATAACATCAAGGTCAGCTTCCTGGATCTGATCTGTGTTCGCAGATTCTGAGTCTTACTTGAACGACGCTGACACTGACCATAAGCCTTCCAGAAATACATTAAGGCAAAACTCAGAGGTGCACAGTAGACCCCTAGAGGGTACGCTTTGACGTACACAGACATGAAATTCCGAGCCTCAGGAGGAACTACCAGCACACACATCAGCCCATGGACCCCTCTCTGCAGCATAGCAAACAGCCAGTGAGGGATGGGGACACAGCAGGCAGACAGCCAGATGAAGAAGAGGACCACCAGGATGGAGCCCAGGTGGATGCTCACCTGCTTGGTTGGGTTAGAGACATAGCGATAACAGGCTTTGGCCATGACAGCTACTGTAAAGCTCTTTGCTGCCATGCAGGCCTGGAGGAACCAGTCAGCGGTCTTGCAAACCATCCAGCCCAAATTCCAGCTGCTCTTGGAGAAGGAGGCTGCACGGAAAGGCACCGAGAAAAGAAGCACCAGCCCATCAGCAAACATCAGGTTGAAGATGAGAGAGTTGATGAGAGATAGTTTGCCCTTGTGAGCATTTGAGAACAAAATGACCATCGCGGTGAGATTACAAACCACACCCATGGCACAGATAGTTCCTAGTATGGCTGGCACCAGGACCCTGAGCTCCCTGGGATCCAGGTATTGGTGCGAATTTTGTCCATTGAATGACCACTTGTCTATGGAGCTGTTTGCCAATGTTGCATTGTTGCCAATCAAAATATCCATCGTTTCCAAAAGAATGAAGAGCTAATAGGTGAACCAAAAATATAAAAAGTCCACTGTAGACACGTTTTTAAAATGAACAGATTTCCAAAAACTGGACTTCTAAAATATAACAAAATGTATTACCAATCAGATTTTAAACAAATAACCATGAGAAAATGTTATCGACTGAAAACCAGTAGTGCCAGTGGAGCTCCTGTCCGTGTCTGGGTTTATCCTGAGACACAATGATGCAGCTCCTGCAGCTGGTTATAAAGATGCTGTTTGATTGACAGCTGCTGTCCCCAGCTGAAAAAATGTACGTCGACTACAGTCACATGGGGGCCAATTAGAAAAAGTGTGCATAATGTGCACAGTACATCTAAATGTATTGGGTTTATAATCTCAGTAAATATGATAATTAGTAGTACAGCAGTAAGTTTTTTCACAACTCATACTTTTAAATTGTAATCATAGTTGATGATCAAGCACAGAATCTGTGTCATAATGTCAAAGATATTTAAAAGTTTCTGCAGAAACTTAGCATCCATTAATGAGTTTGGCTTCCTGTGTCAGCAGCCTTATTTTCAAGCAGTTGATGAATTCTGTTTTTTTTTTAAAGAAACATGAATATTCAGCAGACATTAGGACATCTGCAAAAGGAACTAGCAGTTCAAAATCAACCACCAGCTGTGTCCAGCTGATGAAGAGCAGTTTCCCCCTTTAATGAAGAGACCACTTTATGTGTTGCCTTTCCTCCACATGAGGGCGATGTTGCACCATATGCAGGACTGACAAAGAGGACATACAGCAGGTGGAATCATCAGGTGACAGAGAAAACAAAAACAACACACGATTTGAAGTTGCACATCTTTATTCTTTTTTTATTCAAAGAAAGTCCAGTAAGCATAAAGACTGCATGGTAAATAGTTGCATTTCAATACATTCTCAGCTATAAAAGTTCTTGGTTCAATTAGAAGTGTCACAAAGAAGGTTGTTTAGAAGACATTAACTGTTTAAAGGAATCACACTTATTAATTCCCTGATTTCACAGAGTTTATTTAGACCTTTGTCTGCTTTCCGTAATGGGAGTCAACACAAATCTGAGCAAAGGAACTCCCAAAATTCAACCTGCTACTGTTCCAGGTTACTCCTCATCAACAAGAGGAGAAACATAGACAGGCACCACAGCGAACAAACTGATTTTTAAAACTGGCTACACTTTGTAACCCCTGGAGAAAGTAAATTGTACATATTTTACTTGCATAGTGCTTCACTTGATCTGTTGATGTTCAAGTAACTCTAAGCAGGCTGATTCATCTGATTCAGATCCAGTACATGCAAAAACTAGTTCAAGGGCTATGCTATCAGTATGGTAAGCCAAGAAATCTCAACTCGACGCTCATTATTATGTGACATAAAGAGATTAAGGATCTGCCATCAACAAATTAATGTCAGCACTATGCAAATAAGATTGCAGTGTCTAAGGATTGTATTAATGTGGCATGGTTGTGTCTCTTGCAAACTGATGACATCAGACCGACTGCAGTGTGACAAGGGTAACGATTACTCTGTACACATCACAGCGTCCTCCCCTGAACTCACAAGCGAGTAGCCGGTGCTGTAATATAATCTTGACTACATTGCTTCAAGCACTTTTTTCCACTTGGGACCATAGTGGAGCTTTTTTTGTTTGTGTTTATAGAGAGAGAAAACGCAAAACAGAAAAGAAAATTCCTAAGTGTCGTTGGAAACATTCACACTCCTGCCTTGTACTCAGTCCCTGCCCCCCTCCCTCACCCACTACATCAAACCCCCACATACCAAAAGAAGGCACCACAGCTTCTAAACAGACTCAGTGACCGCGAAGGACTTAACAAAACAACAGCATTAATTAAATAAAATCACTGACAGCCTGGCAGGGCTTCATTCACATCACCGACTACAGCGGTCTCACCAGGAACACACAAAACTGGTACTAGAAAGACTGATCGTGTTGTGTCACAGGCAGAGAAAACTCTCAGTTTATAGAATCAGAAATTAACAGTCTCTTCCTCTTTTTGCAGAAATTCTGCAGCAGTAGGTTGTGCTGTCCAAACTTTGCCCCCGTTAGAAACTGCAGCCCAATGCATGCACCATTGCATGAGCAGACTCAAAGAGAGGGGGCACTGTTGCTACATGACAAAGCTCCATCATGTAAGCCAGATTTCTGTCCGTGTGCTCTGTGTTGAGTGTACCCACTTCCAGCCCTTTCGTCAGGGTCCAGAGGGCTGCTACATCACACATTATTCATGCAGCAATCCTTGTGTTGCATAAATGCACAGGATTCACTTCTTTGCATGTCCACATGGCTAAATAAATTAAATTTGAAGTCCAACTGAAGAATGAAAGTCCATTCTTAATTCCAAGGAGCCTTTTTCCTCACATTTTACCCAGGTTGTATCCATATTAGTCTGTGGATACTCTTCTCAGCAGAGCGGCAAAATTGAAGACTAGCAGCGACTAAACACAGGAAGAGGAGAAGGAGGGTGTAGCTAATGGCTCCAGCTCTCCCTTGATCCAACCCTACTGTTCCCTGAAGCCCGTCACATATGGGGTCAGGAGGTTGGTTGGGGCAGATTGCCCTTTAGTTGACCTTGTCTTGGAAGATGTAGAGGTTGTTTGTGGCCGCTACAGCAATGATGTTCTCGTGCGGATGCCATGTCGTGTGAAGTATCTTCTTACTGAAGTCTAAGCTGTCAACGCTGATCTCGTCCTTGCGCCGTTTTCCACCGACACACACCTGGGAGATGACAGGAGGCAAGGATATATCATCAGGTGCTTATCAAGGCTGAATAAAGGCCAACGAAATAACAAAGTAATATGATGATGTGACTTCTCCTGACTCCATTTTACACAAAAAGAACAACAAAACTAAAAAAACTAAAAAGCATTTTCAACATATGAACACCAAATTGAAGGTCCCATATATTAACCTTTCCTGAGTGCCTATTAAAGACTCCTGTAAGGGTGCTGAAAAGGCAGTATGTTGATTTGATTTTTCCTTGAGTTTTCCTAAAGAATCTTTATAACCCCACCACTGAAGCTCACTGTCTTCACTGGGAGGTGCTGTACCCACCCACTTTTCAACAGAAATTGCTTTGATTGGCTGAACCCAAAGTACCCTTGGGTCAAACACAGAATAATGCACTTTTCATTGATAGTTTTCTTTGGAAATGTTCTCAGTTTCTTATGGAGGAGAGCTAATTTTAGTTTAAATTTGATGGGTTGCAACGTGATGTTTTAAATGTAGAATCCTACTGGGTCCTGGGGATCCATTTTATCACAAATTACAAAAATTCAAAACTTTCTTGTCCATCTTGTTGTGTAGGTTTTTCAGGACTGATGTAGCAGTGACAAAATTCATATTTCCACAGCTTTTATTTTACATCACAACCTTTATCTCAATCTCAGAAAAGACAGATTTTGAGAGTATGCGACATTTAAGCTATTTTAAACACAAAATATCAAAACAGAAAAAGTGAAAGTGAAATGACAAGCGTAAAGATAATTAACCACCATCTTCCTGTTGGGTAATGCTTAGCCAAAGTAGTTCAAATTCTCCACAAACCCTCTGCAAATGTTCAACTACAGAAGCATGCTGTACCTTGCGAGGCTTAAGGATCGCTCTAGGTTTGCTGTTCTCTCTCGATGCTTCCAAAGTGACATCCCGTTTTGTGTTCCGGTCAAACATACGGAAAAAATTGTTATAGGAGCCGGTCATTATGACACTGAGGAGGAACAGAAGAAAACACAAGGTTAAGAGAAATAAAGAATGAAAGAATAGGACTAAAAAAAAAGAAAGAGTCATACCTGTCTGAGCCATTCCAGACACACTCAAACTTGTCAAAGATGCAGTCATTCTCATAAAGAGAACACAGCTTGCCTCGTAAATAGTCATGAACCTGAAAAGGAAACCACAAATAAACACAAAACGCTAAATTACTGCTGCTTTGTTATTGGTTCATCACATTGCCTAAGCGTAAAACTATAAGCTGCACATCCATTTGCTCTACTTTGACTAATCCTTCCAGACGCTGAGATGCTAGATAGCAGGTGGAGGCGTTGCTGGAATTGGATCCAGAATCCCCTGAGCTCAGCTGATGGCCTTATCAATCGTGACCTGCCCTAAGATGGCTTCCCCCTGATCGCACTTTGTGGATGTGACCTCGGTGACACGCAGTGGGAGGTTTTACCCTTCAGGATGCATCAGGACTGCCACTATCTATCTTTTTTTTTTAAAACAGTCGGTTCAATAAGGCCTCCTGGGGTAATTGCTAAAGATGACACAGTTGCAGATTGGCAGGATGACAGTGAAACAGGATTATGTTGAGTGATTACTCTGAAATCAATATGTTGTGATCTTTACCAACTCAAGCAGCTGAGATTTATCACTGGGGTCTTCTAGCTGTCTGACAGATTCCAAAAAAGTTCAGCCAGGTGTAAACATGTCATTAAAATATTACTTTGACTTGTACTGCATTGTAGGCAGTAAGGACACAGCATATTTCATATTTGTCCAGTCTTGTTATTTGAGTCTCCTATGTTATAAAAAAGATCAGCCAGGGGCAATTTTGGGTAAAATCACTCAAAAAATATGTTTCAAAACAGGTGATGTGAAGAAGTGATTTTTAAACATGATTTGAAAAGCATCCAAGAAGAGTTTTCTTTATCCAATATGGACGGAGGATCGACATGAGAAATTTAATGAAAGGATTAAAATCACATCTGTACGGTTTGTTTCTGTCCAGGGCTCTGAGAATCAGTGACATTCAACTTGTGAGCTCTGAGCATTATGAGCTGTGATCTAGTCAGGTCCCTTCAACCTTAATAATAATTATCTCATGTACTGTAGCGCATGAAATATTCAAATCCCTTCCTTCCCTCCGTTGAAGTATTTTTAAAGACTTCAGTAATTTTCTGATGCATTTAAAGGATGCGCAGGAAATTAATCATCTTTTCTTATTATTAAACAGCTCTGGGGTTCTAAAGATGATGTTAAAGTATCAAAATTTGAAGGAAGAAAAAGACAATCTCTTTTCTGATAATTGGATCTAAAACAAGGCATGTGGATTTCTGGATATTTAGGATGTCACAAATGTACAGTCACCATCCTAAGACCCAACAGAGCAACCAAAACTATCCTACATGATGGAATCCATGGCACAGATTAGAAAATGCCATGGTCAACAGGACCTCACTTTACATTAGCACAACAGACACGAAAAGAGGAATATGAGGACATGGAAGAATGAAGCACCTCTGAGGAATTTTGAGCCAAAATTAAACATAAATATTTATTTAACTAACTTTAACTTAAGAATTTAATTAACTTGTTGAAGGGCATATGATGTCTCCTTTAATGAAATCTAGCAATTCTTGGTCCATCTTTGCTACAGACTAAATCTCCTCTTGGATTCTCCCATTATAACAAATCATGATTTAAAAACCCATCTTTATATTATTTGTTTTTAAATGATTTTAACTCATTTCTAGATATAGTTGCCCATGGCTGACCTGTTTTGGAACATGTTACAGGTCCAAAATTGAGGAAAGGCAATGTATTTTCAAATAAAAAGAAACATGCTACTAGCCACTTTGAATGTGTTCCCAAGCGCAGTCGCCAAAACCATCCAACGCTTGTACAGTAGTTGTAGAAGCACTTAGTGTTGTGAATCTGATGAGAGAATGCCTTAAGTGTGGTGTCATCAAAGCTAAATCTAAAGTATAAACCACGTTCTGGGTTGTTGAACACTTTTTTGTTTACTACATAATTCCATATGTGTTTTTTTCATCATTTGGATATGTGTTCAGTAAAATGTAGAAAATAATAAAAATAAACAAAAACCGCTGATAGAGAAAGTATGTCCAAACTTGTGGCTAGTAGTGTATGCCGTATTCATACTGTCTACAATAAAATGCAAGTCAAAGTAAATTTTAATATTGTACCACTGCATTATTTCTTAACTTGCATATTTCCACCTGGCAGAACTTTTTTGGGATTAGCAATTGTAATGTCAAAGTGTGAAAAGATGCGTACCTGGTATGTCTCAAGTGGTTTGCTCTCCATTTGAAGGTCCCACACCTTGACAGTGAGGTAGTCCCTTGTCATCAGGTAGCGCCCGTTGTGACTAAACTTCACGTCGGAGATGGATGAGATGATTTCTGAAAAAAAAGAGCGAGTAGCGGGATCTTCTGGCTCCTCAAAGTCTACAAAAGGAAAAGCACAAGAAGCCTTTATCTTCTCAGGATAAAACACATTTTACACAGTAGGAGGTTGTCGCTTTACAGAGCTGCTTTTCTATCCATACTGTAAGTCTTTTAATCATTTTCTCTCAGGAAAAAAAAGCTGATTTTTTGTTTTGATGGGGGAAGCAGTCATTGGCGAACGACACCAGGCACAACAATAACAATGCATGGATGTGGGGATGCTGCAGCAGCTGCATCTCTTCTCAGGATTATTTCTCTGTGTACTTAGGGAGACAGTCGTGGGTCAGCATGCTGGGTAAATATTGGTTATGATTCATATTGATTTTGGCAGCTGCTGATCTGTGTGCAGGCCAACACGCTGGGGATAAGAGCCAGGCATTCCATCGTTAGCTGTCAAGTTATTGTTGCTCCTCCTCCTCCTCTCTTTCTCCCACCCGTCCTTCCTTCCATCCCTCCAAAGATGCCCCCCCCCCAGCTGAGGCCAGGAGAATAGCTCTGTGATGTGTCAATGGGGAGCCTAACAAGGGACGCAGCAAGAGAGATGAAAAATAGGGGGATGAGGAAGGGATAAGGAAAACAAATCAATGTCAAAGTGCTGCGCCCATTTGAGCCCCGCTGGATTTGTGTGTGTCAGTGAATGAGTGTTTGCGCATGAGGGGACGTGTGGACGGAGTGCATCTACAGTATGTATGCATGCAGCAACGCTCCCGCCCTGGCCCACTTCAGGGATATATAATAGGGTCCCTTGGGAGTCGACAGAGGGGTTCCATTCTTTGTGCCCTGGTGCTTGGTTCTTTGGTGATCCTCTCCTATCCATCTATCCATCTCCACACAATAACTCATTGATCCTAGCATCCTTACTGATTTATGACTATGTGAGTGGAAACAGTGGAATTGTGGGTGATTGTGCTGTTTATGTAGAAGGTTTGGGTTTTTGTATACAACAAAAAACACTATCCCAATAAACATTTATGTCAGTCTATTGATAATTAGTCCAATTTTAGTGGTTGAAAGATATGACTTTTCTCACAAATGAGCGCTGAAGAATCCAGGCAATTGTGTGATTTAAAAATTATGAAGACAAAAATTGTGCAAAATATGCAAAAGAATGAGACATAATGGAAAAATATGTAAATGACCTGAAAAATGCAAAATGACTTTAAAACATGGCATAAAACACACAAGGAAAATAAAATGACGCCAAAAAATATAAAAAGGCATAAAAGTTGTACAAATTGAAAACTGACCTAAAATGACCTACAAGACACAGAGACAAAAATTATCTAAATAAAAAAGATTTTTTAAAATAATGAATGCAAAATACAATATGCAGAAAAGAAGAAATAATTGAAAATATTGCAAAAGACAAAAATCACCTTAAATACACAGAAAAAAACTAAATAACCTTAAAGACCAAGAAAAGATAATCATGGCCTAAAAGATGCAAAAAGACAAAAATGACCCCAAAACACTCAAACTGGGAGAAATTCTGTAAAAGATGCAAAAAGAAAAGAAAAAATGTTGTAACAGATGCAGAATTTGAAAATAATGTAAAAGATCTAAAAACATAAAAATGACCTAAAACACACAAAAAAAGACAGAAATCACCCAAAAAATATAAAATGACAAGAAAGTATAAAAGATGAAAAAAGTGCCATAAGAGACAAAAAATACTTACAAGAAACAGAAAAACAAGAACAAACTAAAAGATGCAAAAAAGATCCAAATAACCTCAAAAAATGTAGAAAGGCAAAAAGTATAAAGGTCGCAAAAATGTAAAAATACCCAAATGACAAATAATGACAAAAACATTGTAAAACTGCAAAAAGAAAAAAGATTTACAAGACAAAGAAAGAACAAAATCACCTAAAAGACACTGAAAATACAAAAAATACCTATATTATGTATAAAAGAAAAAAATATCTAAAACACACAGAAAAACAGAATCACCTACAGTAAAAGAGCCAGAACAGATAGAATAATACAGAAATACAGAAAATTATCTAAAAGATGCAAAAGACCAAAATGACCCAAAACACTCAAAGTAGGGAAAATTCTGTACAAGTAGCAAAAAGAGACAAAACACCATAAAAAGATGAAAATGATATCAAAGAGCCAAAAAGACAAAAATGGCCTAAAATGCAAAAAAAAAGGCTAAAAGGGCATAAAAGTTGCAAATATAAATGTTCCAAAAGATAAAAAACAACAACATAAAAGATGGAAAAAGAAAAAAATGACTTACAAGACCCAGAAAGGATCAAAATGATCTAAAAGATGCAAAAACACTCATAACGGAGAAAATTCTGAGAAAGAAGATATTCAAACATAATAAGACAAAAAAGCATTTGATTGATTTTTAGATTTACAGCTTATTTTATTCAGTCAAACTAATAAAATGAGAGTAATATGAGATTCATTCAGCCACATTTGTAAGTGTTTAAGCTGTAAATGAAACCAAAATAAACCTAAGGACACAATAAAAGTGTATAAATATAATTACTGTAATATAAAATTGTTTTATTGCCCAGCTCTACGCATGGGTGTGAAAAGAAGGAGGTGCTGTGTGTGGGAGGAAGGGCGTTAGACGTTGCTGTGGGCGGTATGAGTACATGCAGGGAGACAGTAGATCACTATTAACAGACCTGTCCTAAGGCAAACCGGAACACCTGCCTTCTATGTGTGTGTGTGTGTGTGTGTGTGTGTGTGTGTGGCATGGATTTCAAGCACTTGTCAAGGAATGGCATGTTGAAGTCAAAACATCACCATCAGACCCAGAGGGCAGCTGTGAATGCAACCTCCACCTTTAGATTCATTCCGCTTTTTTTCCTTACTTAGCTCTCATATGAAATTCAACAGGAGGCGTTCATGCACGGTCCGGTGAACGCATCAATACATCTGAGGAAATGACTGACATTATCGAACAACAATGTGCGTCCATGAGGGAATATTGCAATTGCTCTTAAGCCATTGATTTCCCAGTGAAAATGCCAGTGTTTTCATTATTCATTTGGCCAAAGGGCATGCAAGTAATGTTAAGCTTAAGTGAAGGCCATTCATTGTTTAGGACGCAGAGATTTATTGGTGGGTTATCAATTGTGGTCTGTTCAGCAGGGGGGAAGGCTACATGTCACAACTGCAGAAAGGTGGAGCGAAAGCAGAAAAAGGGTAACATCAGCAGCTATGATTAATTTGAGAATATATGACCAAAAAAAGAGCTCAACTCTCATCCTATTGAAATTTTAAAAAGGACTACGGTCTAATTAATGCCTGAAAAACATACTACAAAAGTTAATTTTTAAGTTTATTATATAATGAGATTTCATGATACTTTAAAAGAGATGTATTTTGTGAAAAATATAGGTTCTTGCCTTTTCCTACTATAAAACCCTCTAAAATAATGTGTAAGTATCCAAATTCTCCCTTGAATTAGAACACACAGGCCCTATTGAGATGACTGGACCTGAAAAAATCCATTTGGATAAAATATTTGTATATTTATATATTTAAATATTTGTGATGTCACAAATATACAATCACTGTCACTGCTGCTTTTTCTATTTATTGCACTTTTATTCTTTTCATCTTTCACATGATTTAGATCACTTTAGTTTTTTTGCATCTTTTATGATATTTTGGCATCTGTTTTGTGGTTTGTATGTATTAGGTCTTTGCATTTTACTGTTTCAACTTTTGCGTCTTTTTCAGTTTTTGTCTTGGTGCATCATTTCCTCATATGTTAAAACCACAAATAACCTTTTTTTTGGTTTTTTGAACTTTAGCCATCAGTTCCCTGGCTCCACCAGACTCACCAGTACCAACAAAAAACATCTTGTTTATTGGATAAGAGGAAGACATCCCCTAGCACCCACAACAAAGCACAAAATAGTACTTGTTAATGACAAATCCAGTGGGTTAATAATTATAAATAAATGAGTGAATGAATGAACAAAAGGCACCATTTCAACACATACAAATAAATTATGGGAATTTTGGTGAAAAATTATCATAGGTTACCATGCAGGTGAGAGGGATGGTAAATGCTCTATCAGAATGAGCTGTTTCTGCTGCAGCCCCCCGGTGACCACCCTTCTGCCCACATTCACCATCACACACATAAACTTTACACAGAGTTGGACTTTAGCATCTCTGTGTCTGCACTTGCTCTGGCCTTTTTGACCTTTGACCCATACATATTGTTCATTTTCAACCCTTTATTTTATGTTCTGGGTCAATTTTGACACGACACAACAATGTTCTCAAAATCAGTGTCCATATCAAATTCTGACCTGCGGATGTTTTTAGAATATATGAACCCACTGAAAACATTTGCTTTGGAAATTCAGTTAGAAAACTGAACGCGGGCATTAAAGTAATATTTCTCCAGACTATCTTCAAATATAACCCACTGACCTTCAACCCACAGAGAGCAGAACCGCTGCTCCTCCACATCCAGAGGAGCTAGTTGAGGTGGCGGCAGCATTTCGGCTTA
>JAQQAE010002110.1:0-23128 GCA_029823295.1 Pseudamia nigra
AACTAAAGGCTAACTGCTAGCTGCTAACTGCTAGAGGCTGAATGCTAATTGCTGAATGCCAACAAGCTAAAACAAGCCAACTGCTAACTGACTGTCTGGCTAACCAGCTAGCTGACTGCCTAGCTAACTATCTGTGTCACTGTCCACTGTCCTGTGTTTGTGAATAAAATTACAAAAAGACAGTCACAAGTCGGAGTGAGACACTGTTTCGCCAGTCAAGCACAACCCTACGGTGGGACTTATCAGCTAAAGGAGCCAAAGGAGCTGTAGCTAAAAGAGCTGAGAGCTAAGGTAAAGAGCCGAAGGCTAAGCTAAAAGGCGACCAGCCTGATAAAACCGTACATATAGTATATAAAAAAAAAAACCCGGAGCAAAATAATCAAGCACATTATCAAAATTAAAATAAAATGAGCAAAAGTATACAGAAATAATCACACACAGCAATAAAATGACCAAAAATGTTAACAAAAATGAACAAAACAAAATTTCTAAAAAATGAACAAATTAAGGAATGACATTGATTAAAAAGAAGACAAAAAAGCAAACAAGCTAATAAAAAACCAAAATAAGGAACAAAATTTAAAAAAAAAAACCCAAAATGACCAAAATATCTGTTTGAGAGCAGCAAAAAAGCAAATAATCAAGTGAATTAACAATAATGAACAACATAGTCAAGAAACTGAACACAAAGTCAACCAATAACCAACAGTATGGGGAAAAAAATAGACAAAATAAACAAAAAAAATGGAAACATTAACAAATTAAGGAATACTGATAATATACAAAACAATCACAAGTTGAAAATGAACAAAATAAGTTAGTTTTTTTCCTTCAGTTTCTTGACTATTTTCTTAATTTTTGATAACTTTCTGAGTATTCTGTTCATTTCTATTCAGCTTACTAATCATGTTATTCATTTTTTTGATCATATTGTTCATTTTTATTCATTTTCTTGATTATTTTGTTCATTTTTACTTTCCTAATTATTATTGGCCACCCCCAACCCCAATGTTTAGCCAAAATCCTTTTACAATTCACTGTATATGAGCGCTTCATAGTTATAACAGAGGACGGTGTATTTCTCTGCTCTGAACACTTTTAGGAGGAAAAACCTCCTCTCGACAATACATTTTGGCCTCAAAACACATCAATTTGATGAAAAAAAAATAAACCTTTGTAGTTACACAGAGGCCATAGTTCAGGGTCACACAGCAGAGATGATATAGGTCTCTTGTTTCTCTTGGTGACACTTTAGTACAGGCTACGCTGCCAAAAGCAGCCTTGAACTCAGATCCTCTGACTAAAAGGCTGGTCGTCCACTGCCTCGCTGCTCTAAGTGCATCCCTGATAAGTACAGCTGTCATATGACAAGACAGTGCAGCCACAGTGTAATGGGCACCGCAAACTGATACCTGATTGACCGACGGACACAACATGACTACAGTGTCAACAAAAAAATGGACGAGCAACCAAGCCCATGGATAATGTATACTGAACATTACTGTGTGTGCTCTCAGTACAGATACATGACTCATGTTTTTATTATATCCCCTCACCTTTAGAGGGGATCATACCTCCGCTGTCAGGTATTTCTCATTGCACAAATAGCCATTAAATATCACAACTAATTAATCTGCTGGAAAATGATTTCAATTGAAACGGTTTGCTTCATACGATGTACTTAGGCATCAAACATACAGAGTTTTTTATTGCACTATTAGAGATTTGCAGCCAATTTAAGCAGACCTCAGCAACAATAACAAAATGCCTAGTTTGATGGCTGGGGGCTGATGGCTGTGGGCTGTTGGATGTTATTTTCAACACAACACAAATTCAAATCTACCTAACAAGACTAAGGCATATTTATAGACAATGTAATATATTAGTTTTACTATAATTAGTGAGGTATATTCATGTTATGTCATTACTCTCTAATGAAAAGCTCCAAGAAACAGTACATTGACTTGCACCTCTTGCAAGCCATTTAATCGGACTTGTCATTGTTCCAATATCCATGTTATCCATTTATTGTTGAACTCATGCTGCCTCTATGCGCTCTTTCAGTTCATTAATACTGGGCCACTTCCAGTTGACGAGATCACAGACCACAACAACAGGCAAGAGTGAGCTAGCAAGTTAGCAAGTGGCACGACAATGGACAACGTTTCAATTCCTGCCCAATCTAGTTTTTGTGCAGATGAGGCCTGGGCAATATAACGAGTATACTCGATGCATCGGGGCTAATTCTGAGCTCCGTGTGAAAAACGACTGTATCGCCAGCGTTGGGATATAGTCACAGAGTTTAGTAAAGATTCTCTCTCTTGTTCTCTCTCTTTCTGGGCAAATGACAGGATATAGCATTAATGTGGCTATGCTAGGAGCTTTACTGCATCCTGCTTACAGCAGGGTTTGCAGAAGTTTGTCACGCTGAAATGCCACTTCTCGCTTCTTTGCATATGTCACTATTTATCCTTCTCTCTCTCGTGAAAACACGGAGCAGAAAACCAGTGAAGTGTCAAAGTGAGAGACCCACAGAAAATATATATTTCAAAATATATCATATATTGCAGCACTGGGGAAAAAAATTATGTATTCCATCCCCTCTGCTTATGGTGTTAAATGAAGATAAACGAAAGTGCTGTATGCTCAGCTCATGCAGTAGAACACCTCGTCCCATTTCAGTCCAACTGGTCTGTATACATGCAGGAGAAGATCGAGTTTCAGTTGCATTATCTCTGTGTGTTAGTTTGACTTTTAAAACTTCGATTTGAGCTGAGCTAACATGTTTGCATGCACTTTTAAAGTTCAGTTTTAGTCAGACTACTGCAATAACTGGTTTATATAGGTGCCATGTAAACCTATTGAGTGAAACATGTCAGTGAACTAAAAAAAAATGTACATATTTCTCTGAATGTTTGTTTGTTGGAAATATTTAATTTACACAAATCAGCAGTAGATATGACAAGTCCAAGTTGTTTTAATGTACAAGCTAACAAACTTTAAAAGATAAAAAATACTGAACCACCCAAAAGAAAAGATTCTTCAATTAATGGTTCCATGTAAAAACCTTCAAACTTCAGATTTTCGAGATTGGATGGTGACATATTATACCTTTAAAGTGAGTATAATAAAAGTTTACAAATCAGACTGGTGTACTTATTACCACAGAAAATAAAAATAACTGCATCTAAAATCTTTGCTACTAATCATTGGAATGCACTAGATATTGTCAGAGACTACAGTATGTTCTAGTGAAGGAGGATTGGTTTAACAAAGTCAAATTCACTTGAGCTGAAACTCACTTCAGCCCCAACCCTCAACTGAAGAACATTTGGAAGCAGCCATTGGTTCGCTGTCCCTTTAAATAACTTTAAGATCTTTTTTTTCTCTTCTCTACCTCCCTCCCTAGAGGTTTATCACTGTGACTCTTCTCTCTCTTCCATCTTTCTCCCCCTCTTTCTCTCTCACACACAAACGCTGCCTGTATGTGTGGCTGGCAACTACAAAGCAGTTAGCCAAGCATCTCTTGGCTCTGTGCAGAGAGAATAAGACACTCTCATTACTGCCCTTAAAAAGCTCTTGCCCTCTGAAAATCCACTGTAGAACCTAGATGCTGATGCAGAAAGTCATGGGAAAGCTTCAAGGAGTTAAAGGCTACCTTTCCCCTAACAACTCAACTGTCTGTGTGTGTGTGTGTGTGTGTGTGTGTGTGTGTGTACATGTCAGTGGTTGACAGTCCCCCCCTCCCTGTTCCCCTTTCCTGTTCCTCTTTAATGTCACAGGGCTGGCTCATATGACCTTGAGCAGCAGTGTTGGCACGGCAAGAGCGAGAGCTGCCTCGCCTGCGGGCGCCCTTGAACTGGATCTGCAAGACAAAAAAAAACCTTCACGCGGCCTGATAGACATCTCAGCCCACTGCTACCCCCCCACCTATCCTCCCCCTTTCTCCTCAGCTCTTTTATTCAATCTACGCCACTCCTTATCTGTTCCCCCTGGTGGGAAGAGATTTATCAGGATGCTGTATCTTTAACCTCTCTATCAGACTGAGATAGAAACAGAATTTCAAAATGTCTGACCGGCCTGTGCAGATTTATTTTTAAACCACCACCTCCTTCTCCTCCACCGTGCACAAGCCCCATGCCATTTCAGGAAAAGGGTTCTTGGGAGGGGGGGGCTGCTTCATGGAATACACCTGTGTGATGAGATGGCAATCCACTCAAGAGGTGTTGTTTACATACAAGGAAATTCCAGGATGTTTTTCCTCCCTGATCTGCTGTGAGCCACTGGCACACACTGACCTGTAGCTTCAAAACAAATATCCTAACCTCTGTTTCAAGGATGAGCATCAGCTTACAGGCCAATCAAGGTTCTCAGACAAAGTGTGGGGGCGGTACTTCGGAGCCAGTGTTTTGACAGGTTGATGATGACCTGCTCTGTCCCGATGAGGACCTCTGATTTTCCACTGTAAACACCAGAGTCCAGAGTTCAAAGTCTGCCTCTGCACTGTCAAACCCCACAGAGCTGAGCAGAGCGTACTGTAAGAGCACAAAGAAGGGTTTTATCAGCATGCAAATATTTTGCAGCACCCTCCCTTCGACTGTGACTGGGCCACTGAGGTTCAAGTAATACAGTAAATATTTGCTTTGCCCTCTTAAAGGTAATATGTTCAATATGTTTGAAACTTCTCAAAAGGCCTTTTCTTCTGAACAGATGCATGACACAGAATGTGAAGGACTGTATGGACTCCATCACACACATGGAAAGTGTGGTACTACTGTGTGTTTTGTAATAGTAACAATATGCCCACTGCAGGCAACAGCAGCACCTACAGTATCTGCCAAGGTTAGAATTAATCTAACTTGAAACAGAAGATAAAACTGACTCAAATAGATAGATGGCCTTCTTGTAGAGACATGTGAAGGCATCTAAAAGCACTGTATCAACTGTGAGCAATAGTTTATATTCAAAGATTTGTGACAGACAATGTCTCATAAAAAACTACTCAAATATTGAGTAATTTCATAATATAGAATTTATTACAGCCTCATATAACGGGTATTTTGGTCATTTTTGTTAATTTCCATAATTATTTTGGATCATTTTTGCTGATTTTGTTGCATTTTTCCCTCTGTGTCAATTTCCTGCACAGGAGTAATATAGTACAATAAATAAATATTATGTTCATTTTTAAACATGGTTATTTAGCGTCTTTACCAATGTACCTTGATTTATTCATTTTGACTTTTATTATTTTTTACAATGTCATTCTTTGTTTTTTTTGTTTGTTTGTTTTTTTACAAATGTTGCTGCTCATTTTTCGCTCATATTGTTGCTTATTTGTTGATGTTTGTTCAACACGGTCCTGATCAGAGATATGAACAGGAGACAGGCCTTGGTTCTCATGAGACGTGTGTGTGCATGGCGCCATCTTTAGAGGGGGACGTCAGCAGGTGTCAGTGTGCAGCAGATACTGTACATGTCATAACAGCAGATTGTTCAGACTGTGTAGATTTACCCTGATGCATCTACACCTACATCAGGGGTGTGCAACCTTTACAACACAGAGAGCTGTTTGTCTCCGCCCATGAAAATATCAGAACCCTTTATGAACCACATGCCATATGATGCTCTATGTTGAAAATCAATTTGCTTTTTATTCATTTCTACTAATTTTTTAAAATTTTGTTCATTTAGTCATCATTTTTGTTCATTTGCAGATTATTTTCTTTTTTGTTTATTCTTTGATTCAGTCTTGTGACATTTTGTTCATTTTCCTGATTTTTAGAAATGTGTTAATTTTTGTGATGTTTCTGTTCATCTTTTTTGTTTATTTTTCCCTTATTGTCTGGTTTTTGTTCATTTACTTTACTATTCTGTAAATTCTGTATTTGTTTTGTTCATTATTGATTGTTCATTGTTGATTATTTATCTCATTTTCCATTCAGTTAATTTACTGTTTTAGTCATGTAGGTATATTTTTATCTTTCTTTCCTAATCACTTCCTTCATTTTCTGGATTTTTAAAATCAGTTTACACACATTTTTTTTCCTTTTGTTACTATCATTTTTGTTCTTGCTTTTGTTCAGCGACAGTATTCAGTATTGTTCATTTTATCGTTTATCTTATCAGTTTTGTTCATTTTATTTATCTTGTTGGTTAACTGTGTTTATTTTCTTGAGTATGTTCTTTAGTTTCGTCTTAAATTTTGTTCATTGTTTAGTTCATTTTTTCTTTTTGTTAATTTATTGCTTGTTTTGTTCATTTTCATTTCGTATAATGTGTTGCTTCTGTCACTGGAATTCTAACACGGTATTGTGTTACATTGACTCAGGTGTTAGTATCTGTTCCCCAGTGTTTATCTAAGTCCTACTGATGAAGAATTCGGCAGTTTGTATCTTTGTTTCTATTGGACTCGAGCGGAGTTCCCCCTCAAAAAATGGTGGCCACTGTGATCACAACTCTTCTGTATGGTTTTCTCTATGGTGAGTTTATATGTCGTTTTTATATCTATGGTTTGAATTACCCACATCCACAATAACGGTTTATCCACAAGAATCCTTATACTTAATCTTCTGTGCTTCTCTTTTGCTGCTCTACAGTGGCAACATACCAGTAGCTTAGAAAGGAAGCTAGCAAACATCAAGAAGCTCTTAGCACTCCAACACAAACTTATATAAACCCGCAAAATTTCATATTGCACACAATTTCAGTGTGTCACCTAGCTTTCATATACTGAACTGTAATTACACATCATGTTCCAACCAGATTCCTGCCAATACACAACCCGAGTAGTGAGGCTTTGGAGAGACACTGGCCTGGCCCTCCCACTGGTTCTCTTCATGCCTGACCTTTCAAAACTGTAATGTTATCACATGTCATATGCAGGCCTGCTGGAAACCATCTGCTAAAGGCAGGCACTGTGGTGGCTCCCTATCACCAAAAAAAATGAAAGAAAAACACACAACACTGGCTGGAGTGGCCAAGTACTGGTTCTGACTGGTTTACTGCTCAGCATGTCTCACCTTCACACACAAACACAGACAGACGGTGACATGCATACACCCCCTCAGAGGCTGTTGTTGAGCGACATGAGCCATGAGCAGTCTCCTCAATTAGTGTTAAGGGGCTTTCGCACAGAGACATGAAGTTCTGGGACTAAGAATAACATTAGACAGGTCTGCTGCCCGGTTGTGGCAGGGCTCAGGGGCTGTGGCACTGTGGAGAACTGTGTGTGTGCTAACCAGTCTTGCTGCTAATCTGATCCCCCGCCATGTGTAGCCCCACCTCGGGATATTATGTTATGTTTGTTGGTGTGATACCTTAGCTAATATGGCTGTTTTAAAACAGAGTGAAACCAATATAATTAATATTAGCAGTGACTCTTACAGGAAAAGTGATAAGACAGTACTTGTAATGAACCTTGTGTTTATTTTCTCTGAAATCCATCACATCAAAAAGAGGAGTCTACTTTTCATATCAGGGAGAAGGGCATCTTGAAATATTAAAAACACCACCAGATGATCCCATCCACTGCGCGCTTTAGAACCAAAAAAAACATACTCTATTGTGACACCATATTTCCTTATAGTGAAATATGAGTGAATTCTGCTGCCTGAAATGACATTAGGCCATCAGCAGACCCTGGTCGTAGAATAAACCCTGATCTTCCGTTCCAAGGTCTTAGCTTAGTAAAACACCCACCACAATTACATAAAAAAGGAGATCAATCCCTATGTTTATGCTGCACTGTGCAGGCACACAGAAGAACAAATAACAGCACAAGCTCATGTGAAAACAGTGGTAAAAATAGACAGTGACTTTGAATGATTTTGTCTCCGACTCAAATGAACAATATTTGACAGTTTTGTTCAAAATGTCACTGATCCCTTGATTTAATCTGAACTACTACAACAGAAAAATTAGATTAACAAAAGAACAGTGAATGAAGCAAAGGTTAATCAGATATAATCTTCAGCATCATTTTGTGTTCAGAACAAATACATAAAAATAAAAGGTCATGTAAGATAATCTATTATATGTCTGGTTTTGGCACAGATGACATGCAAAGAGGTCAGTGCAGCTGAATAAGCATCTGTATTGCTCATTTCTAAACCACAGTTGAACTTAGTACAGTAAATAACCTGACCTGAATAAAGTCGAGCAAATCTGGGAGAAAGCAGTCTATATTTAGAAAACAGCAACCCGTGTGTCACAGAAAGAGAAATGTGAAAGGATCCTTTACTTAAAAGAGAGCGTGGCTTAGGCTTTGAGCTTGTCAGGTCTGACTGCAGTAATCAAATGCTATTACTGGAGACTGAGAGGAACTTATAGGAGATGGTGGTGCTTCAGAGACTCCTGTGCAACTGTAAGGCTTATATGTGCATGTGTTTTTGAAGTGTGGGGTTGGGGAGTGAGGAGAGACCTCAGTGCTCAGCTTGGGGTGTATAATCTATGGTTCATTTGCAGCTTTTCTCCCCAGTATGACAAGCCGTTTACAAGACGTAGCCTCTGCTGCTGACCCAGTTCTGAGTGGCTGCATCTCACGACAAGGCCCTGCCTCCCCATCAGGCCCTGCTCCTCGTCTAACTGACGATAACACCGCCACCCTCTGCCTCTGTGAACTGTGGGAAAAAAATAGGTCGCCCTGACCCACTTTTCTTCTTTTTTTTTCTCCCCCTCCCTAAGATCGTGCAAGGAGTTCTGCAGAGCATGATCGAGGGAGACAGTAAAAGGGAGAGAGAGAGAGAGAGGGAAACAAAGGAAGAAAAGAAGTCAAAAAACACAGAGTCAGAGACTTCTCTATGGTGAGTCTTTGCACTTTGGCAATGTGGTCCTGTGTCCTTTGGAACCCTTATCAGCTGACATGCTGTATGTTTGGCTGAAATCCTCCCATGCTTTAATATAACAACAGCACCTGAAGTTAAGCACCCATGTTGTGGCCTCGCTAGTCCACCTCACTGCCAAATTTACACATCTCTTGTGTGGCCATTATTATCTCATCTCTTACTCAGAATGCTAAACGGGACCCTTGGCCTTATTTAAATACAGACGTACACACTGCTTTTTGCAGTCATTTAACACCCATGAAGGTATGACATGTCATCCAGCCAGAAAAAATATGAGTGTTTCTTGGCTAGGGGAGATATTACTGTGCTAGCTGAGCAGGGAGCTGCCCTAATGCCTGGTAGCATGACACTGCCCCCTCTGAATGCTTCTGTGTGGGCAACGACAGCCTGTGATATATCTCAGATCACGCACGGGGCTCTCATGCAAACTCTTCCTTCATTAAGCTGCGATTACTCATGCATTGCCTCTGTAATCCCTCCATACATTAACTATGGCTTTCGTCCCTGGCACATTCCTCTGACAACAACTGAGAGTTTAATTCATTTATAAAAGAATCAGTTTGTTCCAGCGTTGGAGTACTGTTTGAAGCCATTGTAAAACCTAATCAACGCACACCTTTGACTACTGATTTAAATATTAATGCACCAGCCCAAAAATCATCACTCATCCTCCACTGGTGCCTTGGTGTCGCTTAGCAACCTTTGTTTAGCTTCTGCTCAAGAGCTATTTTTGCAGAAGAAAGAGTGACATTTAATTATTACCTTTTAAAAACCTTTTACCTTTAAAGAGACTTTCTGAACTGAACAATTGTACATCAAGTATAGTGTGCTGCCTTCTTTTCATAAAAGTAGTAAGCCTCCTGTCACCCTGCAGAACACTGATTTTACACCTCTCTGTTCTGAAACCCCTGTGTTACTTGTTGCTTAAGTGTACCTTCAGAGAGTTTCTGAAGAGTGAAGGTGCTGTGTACAGGGTGGTGTTGGTTGGAACATTATGTTGAAGTTTTTCATGCCGTATTTACAATTATTCATAGCATATTTGTGAGAAAAAGCTGGCAACAATTACTGCTTTTAATCAAAACTGTGCTGATGTTGATATCAGCCTTTTTCTGAGTTCATGGAAGATTTGGTGCATGTATGGTGGTCCAGTGGAGGTCTATGTTGTTTCAGAACCACAAAATTTCACATCACTTGGACCCTTATGATTGCCATATCTTGCTGGAGATCAACTGGAGCCCCTAGATCTGAGAGACATCATTTACTTCATTCTGATCTTCCACATTGATTTACATTAATTTAGCTTAAAACACTCCCTAAATGACTTGTACCTCTTTCAGGCCAAGCTTCCAACCCAAGTCAGACCGGGTCGATTTTGTGTATGAAAGGGTTAACCTGTGTTAGCTGACCCCGCTTGGGAACCTGAATAAATGAACTGTATTGGTAAAGAATGAGGGCACACTGCAGCGATAGAACTGTAGCTTGTAAACAAACTTTGACCAAAAAGTATGAACATGTGGCAAGATTACTAGACCCTGGAGCTCCTCACCGTACGCAGAGAGGAGAAAATAACCAGGCAGCTGATTGGAATGGTGAAGGACAACGTCATGAATGCCAAAATAGCAAAACTGATGACACAGAGACATCCACTGGTCCCAAAAACAGATTACCAATAATGTGAAGGCACTGAAAAAACAAAAACACAAAGATCCACAACCTCAACAAAAACAGGAGTGGTGTTGGGTCTATGGACCGACTACGAGTTATGTCACAGGATTTTTGGACAAACAGCATTTGCTAACCCTGTGCATCTGGACAGGTCAGAGAAGAAACACAGTCACCTAACGTGCTGTTGTCTGTCCCTGAAGATGACATGTTGTCCGCCAACACATTTTTAGCTCTTAATTCATTAGAATGCATCAACCCTGGTTCATTCTGGGTTCGGTCTGAATTGCCACGACCCAGGTCAGAACCAGGATGTTGGTCTAAAAAGGGCAATGGGTGCTGCGCCTACACCTTACTATGCTGAAGAAAACCCTGCCTGGAGAAAGCACAAGTTGCCAAATCTACTCACAAATTCCTCTCTGAGCATCACTGTGCCTTATGTTAACACCCCAGTGTCACAGTTTGCCCATACAAGTACATTAGTCCCACCAGATGCTAGTGACTACATGTGTTTGCGTGTGTACTCATTTGCATCAGCCACAATTTGACACTCTACTTTAAAAACCGGAGGAGGGCTGACCTGCCGCTAAACTCTCACCAGCCCAGTGCTAAGCCTCTGCGTGCTAATGGTGACCTAGTGCACACAGACATGTTGGTGCCTCAGAGACGAGTCATGAAGCCCTCTGCTCCACTTTCTTCCGCTGCCAGACATGCTTGAAAATTTGCCTGAGCTACGCTGTATCATACCTTATGTGTAAAGTGGAATAAATATGACCAGAGAGAGGTGGGGGGTTGCTGTTGTAAAAAGCAGCATAGGGTGTCAGGTCTTTTTATTCTGCAGGGGCTGGCGGAGGTTCTAGTTCCAGTTAAGGGGGTGGATGTAGGTCAAGCCCTGCCTCCTCATAAGCACCAAGGTCAATGCTGAATGGAAGCGAAGGTGGCTTAGAGAGAAAGAGGCCCTGGATAAACCACATTTGTCTGGCTCTTGTGCCAGCACCAGTCGTGTAAACAGTTACACAAGCACTCAGCTCCTCTGTGCTAACCTTAGGTGTTTGTACTTATGCGCATGTGTGTGTGTGTGTGTGTGGGTGTGTGTGTGTGTAAAAAAAAAAAAAAAACATCAAAGATCACAAATGTTATACAAGCTTTACTGCAACTTTTACCTTTACAACCTAAACCAGGCTTCACACAGCTGCTGATAACAAGTCCACAATGTGTTCTGCTGATGCCCTGTTTGGACAAAAACTGATGAGCCAAGACTGAAGATATCATGGAAATTCAAATTATACAAGCTACAGTTCCTTGTTCTCGTCACTGTCATTGCACCAAGTTATATTGAGGCAGGTTCAGCTGATATCTGATGTTAAATGTCAAATCTTTGCCATCAGTTATTTTAGTAATTGCTTCTGAATGTCAAAGACCACTTAAAAGGCGATACAACCAGAAGAGAAGGACCCACCTTACAGATTCCAGGATTTAGCGCTTCATTCCTACAGAAACCAGACATCCTCCGAGACGGGATGCACTAAACTAGAGGTCGGCAACCTTTACAATGTAAAGAGCCAGTTTTAGGTGGAAAGTAAAAGTGTCGAGCCACAAAACATTTATTTATATTTATGAACCACATGGCAGATGATGCACAATTTAGATGGCAAAGTCTTACTAATGTATTGTTGCTGTTTATTATTTGCTCATTTGTATTGATTTTGCTTATTACCTTGTTAATTTTTATTCATTTTGTGATCATTTGATCATTTTCATTTTTTAAATCTTGGTCATTTTTGCTCATGTTGCTTATAATTTTATTGATTTTTGTGACATTTTGTTCATTTTAAAAATTATTTTTAGTTAATTGTGGTTAATTTTGTGGAATATTTTGTTCACCATTTTGCTTATTTTGTTTTTCCTGCTTAGTATTTGTTAATTTATTTGGCTATTTTGTTCAATTTGTATTCATTTTCATCAAGTCGATTTATTATTTTATTAATTTTTGTGAATTTTTATTCAGTTTCTTCATTATTCTGTATGTTTTGTTCCGTTTTGTCTTAATCGTGTTCATTGTTGTACTTTTTTGGTTAATTTTCTTGGTTTTAGTCATTTCCTTGATAATTTTAAAGATTTTTTTCCATTTTTTTTCTTATTTTTTGTTCATCACCTAGTTCATTTTTTCCTTCTCATTGTTGATTTAGTGTTTATTTAGTTCATTTTGATTGATTATGATGTGTTAATTGGATTACTGAAGCCATTGGAACCACTGGAGAGGGGCTAAGGAGCCACACGTTGCAGAACTCTGCACTCAAAGTCTGAATTCAAGTGCCACAAACCCTTAAAAATTTCAAATGAGGCTTAAATATACATTTACTGTTCTGGCTCTGAGACTCAGAGTTTTAGTTT
Source organism: Pseudamia nigra (assembly GCA_029823295.1). Taxonomy (NCBI): domain Eukaryota; kingdom Metazoa; phylum Chordata; class Actinopteri; order Kurtiformes; family Apogonidae; genus Pseudamia; species Pseudamia nigra. The sequence continues at coordinate 12,903 of JAQQAE010002110.1, forward strand.
TTAACTTAAAATACACCTCCATGTTTTCCTATTAAAATCATTCATTTATGTGATGCAAACTACAGGATAAGTAGCTTGCTGCATCTGCTGAGTTTTTGTCTTGTTCATACTTTTTGTTCTTGTACTGGGCACAGCCTTTAAGTACTCACAAAAAGATATGTACATTACACATTTATGCTACATGTTTGTTGTTTTAACATTAGAAGTGTTTAAATTTAGTGGTTTTTGACATAATGACACTAGTGCTAGCATGTTTTCCCGCTAGCATATACTAGCTACTTCATTAGCATCAATGCTAGTTTGCTATGGAGATTTCTTTGTATTTGTGCTGGGGTTATGATATACAGTACTTTACATATTCTTATGGAGATAAGTTTTTATCTATTTTCAGTTTTCACTCTTGTCAGCTAACTTGTCAATAAATGTCAAGGACAAACAACACGTGTCTTTGATGGAGGAGTTAGCCGTCTGTCTAGCCATACTGGGGAAGCGGCAACGGCGGAATATTTACAGACTGCAAACTGGAGTGAACTAAAATAAAATAACCTATATTAAATTAAAGGAAGACTACAAAATGTGCAATCTTTGAAGAGATTGCGTGGGATTGCTGATTCAAAATAGCTGAACTTGCTGAAAGAGTTCATGAGGGTATCCGAGAATTGAATGAACATCAAAGGATCAGAGGCAGTGCAGCGTTGGCACTGTAGTCATGAACATTACGTGCGACTTCTTCATTTATTTGTTATGGGAAAAAAATTGTAAAAAATCCTATATAATTTAAAAACTACAAAAGACAGATTTACAAAAGGCAATAGCTGGAATGTTCTGGAGGAGCTTGACAATATGGCGTTTGAATGGTGTGAATCGGGCAAAAACTGTGGGAGTAGATGTGGTCCAAAAAAGGGGTGTAACAATAATAATAATAATAATAATAATAATAATAATAACAATAATAATAATAATAATAATAATAATAATAATAATAATAATACATTGAATCTTCAGTGGAAGAGAACAATAGTGGGATTGGGATGTGTGTTTTAAAGAGGTTTTCCAGACCAACACTGTAACACATGTCCAACAGGCAGGCAAGCTTAACAAATGATCAGATGTTTCTCATCAGTTTTGTTTTAATTCACAAAGAGTTCTTTTTCTTAAGGCTTAATCCTTAATCACAATACAATATGGATATACACAGATGTTGGGATACTGTATGTTGTTCTGGGTACTGATTGAAGGCATGGCTGTTGTTAATGTGTATATGCGCTTTTTTACAATATTTATTCAATGGCTCATAATTGATAAAATGATCAAAATAATCAACATGACCATAATGAATAAAATTAACAAAATGAAAAAAGTTGCCAAATAATTGAGAAAATTAACAAACATGAACAATATAATTAATATGATGACCAAACTTAAAACCCCTTTTTTTAACTTATACACCAATGTCAGTATAATGAGCAATACAATACTTCACATCTTCTACTTGTTATGATTTGTACTTGTTGTCCCTAGTTGCTGTAAACAGGGCAGATCTGTTATTTTAAAGGCATCCGTGGACCAGCAGATGAAAACACAGTGTCATTTTCTGTCACAACATGTACAGAACTTGGTGGAAACATTACCTCTATCTGATTATCCAATTAACAAGCTGAAAACAAACATATGGGTACAACATGGTAAAAGTGCTGGACTCCTCTGTAGATGCCTTCCCTGTGTGAGGGTCGGAAAATCAGTCACTGTGTCGATTTTATGTATTTTCTTAGTTATTTTGTTAATTTTTCTGGAATATTGAGTTCCTTATTGCTATTTTTTGCTAATTTTTATTACTTTTGTCCATTTCGTTGATTTAGTGCTCTTCCCTTCACAGTAAAATGCTCTATGTGGATTCATTTAGAGTAAAAAATAGAAATACCCCTTTAACAAACTGAAAACACACCTAAGAACAGAATATTGTGAAAGTGATTGACTCCTCTATAGCTGCCTTTCCCAAACTTAAGAGCTGGGATAACGGTTCATGATGATTATTTTATTCATTTTTGTTATTTTTTGTGTATTTTCTCGCTTATTTTGTATTTTGTTCATGTCTTCTTACCTTTTAAATGCAATGAGTACGATATTTATTAAAATGCTATGAAATGGGGATTATTTATTGTGAAAAAAATAGACATATGGTAGTAATGGTAGTTTATAATGATTATATTTTGGGTCCCAAGAAGATGTCAAATTCATCCTGTGGGACGTACTGCTCTATAGAAAGACCGGTGCCGAGTTGGCGTATGTTAATACAGTTTTAACAAAGTGGGCCGGGATCCTGATTTACTCAGCCATATGGTAAACATATCCAGGGGGCAGAAATGTTAACGTACTAGCATAAAAATACTCTGTAGGAGAGACAGAAGCGTGCGCTAATGTGAGACAGTGAGCCACCGTGGTTTAAGCAGCGGGGCAGCTGGAGGGAGCGAACGCAGGCAACTGCAACAACAGAAATCCCAGCAGCCAGCTCACTCCGGACATGAATCACTCTGGACATGAAACGACCTTTTCCTGACATATGCTGGTATCAGTGATTGAGAATTGAGAAGATGACTAAACCTACTCGGTTCGTCATCGTCATGAAACAGAGTGGTACTTGTATCCTGCCTTTCCCAAATTCAGATAAGAGCAGGGATTGTCGGAGTGGCACGGCTGAGTCTGGCATGACCTCGACCCCATTTGACCTGGGAGAGATTACCACAGTGAATGACAGCCCCCGCAGCTGAATGCTGGACTGTGACGAGTGCCTCCACCCCCTCACCCTTGTCGACATACAAGGTCAGGAGAGGGGATAGGGGGTAAGGCAGGGTGAAGGGTGTCACATGATTGGATCTCCTTCTGGAGAGTTACTTAAAAAGCCTTCTCAGCAATCAGGTCAAGGTCACACTCTAGTCCTAATGCCAAAGGAAAAGAGAGAAGTCTGTGAATGTGAGTGCGTGTATGGAAGAGTGCACAAAAACAGATGAGAGGGAGGGGGAGTAACGACATACTCCTCTACATGTTCAGCAGTCCTGGGTCCTTGATAACTTGAAAACACAAGCTATGATTCTATTAGCTGTATTAATCTTCCTGCTTAGTGGACACTTTTATTCAAAGTCACTTACACGATTATCACTCTTGCACATCTCTTTCCATTTCTACAGCTGGATATTTACTGGAGGAATCCAGGTTAATTGCCTTTGCTCAAGGGCAGAGGGTGAGCAGAGTATGAGCCAGCAATCTTCTGGTCACCAGTCCATTTTCCCTAAGTAATAGGTCATGTGGCTGCCTCCAGTCATCAGTCCAGTGCTCTCCATCTCCTCTCAAATGGCCTCTCTAAAACTGGGAGCTGTCTAACACCGTTATGAGAAAGCCATACTACTGAAACACACTTTTTCAGTCTATTTACCCGGCTTTGGTGAGGATGCACTGAATAACACCGCCTCGCTAATGGATTTACAAGTGGGCTGGTGGTTCACAAAAGGACAGCATATTTCAGAAATTCAAGAGACCACTTTCAGCGAGAGAGGTGTCTTAGGTTATGTCAAATGTCCTCGGCCTTTATTTTTTGTTGTGAAAATGCCTTCATTTTTAATTTACATTAATTTGTCCATGGTCTGTAAAAAAGTATTCATTGCAGTTCACTGAATCCTGTATGTACTCAGTGACAAACAGGAGTGAAGTACTGTAAATGTGAAAAGTCAGAGCCGTAATGGGTTAGAATTTATGTGTCAGAGAAGACTGAAATGTAGTATGAGTTAATATTATCTGGTCGTCATCTGCCTTGAAATAACATGCTATAAACAAAAGGCTTTCATAAGGTACTCACTGACATTCCTCTATTGCAGGTCTTTGTGAGCTCACATAGATTTGACTCTCTGTGGCCACCCGCACAGGTCCCCTGTTGCCCAGCAACAGTTCAGCTCATTACCAGGAGCCAAAAAGTTACACAATTACAGTTCAAGCCAAAAAGAGGATTTGGGGTGTGCAACACATAGCATCATTCAGCAAGTTATTTTCAACTAAAAGGCTGTGGGCCTAAGTGAATGTGTAAGTGGGGAAACCCCAGCTCTTACATTTTCACCCACAGCAAAGCATTGTTTAAGTATGTTAGTGTGTACCAGCTTATGCTGAAAATAACCCAAATATTGACAGTAGAATACTGTACTCTGAACTCTGAAGTGTTGTTAAGCTGGTGGCACACAAGCGCTGTGCTCAGGTACAAAGTTTAATGATGCCTGAATTTCACCGAACTTCACCCTTTTTGCAATAAAAATAAATCTCAGGGACACAACCTCGAAACCTATACTGCATATGTATTCCCCTGCTCTCTCCCTCCCGCTGTCATCCTGTGCAATATATCCATCATTCATTCATAAATTCTGAAAACTCCTCTTTAGTTAATTGCCTGGGAAAATTTAATTTCAAACGAAAGCTTTTAAAAGAGAAAGATATAATTAAGTTGCAGGGATCTCTCTACCCCCCCCCCCCCCAAATCCAGGGGGGAGGTGAGGGGACATGAGCTGTGCAGTTCTGCACCACACTGCTCCATGTCAGGGAAGTCATACACCCATGTTTAAAGCAGAGCGTTACATAAAGCCTCCCCTTCTGCACAGGCTTACTGCACCAGACGCTGTGTCCTTGCCTGGGCTGCTCAAGGTTCCCAAAAGGACAGGCTGCTAAGAAGTTGGGAAGGACGGGGCCCTGTGATAGCCTGCAAAGAGAGGGAGGGGGAGGGAGTGGGGTAGAGAGCTGCTGCCTGTGACAGCCTTGGACTTTGAATTCAGCGCCAGACAGGCTCATGCATCAATCCCTCAACTTACAAAGACAAGCCACTAACCTTGACGAGGCCAGGGACTCTTCAGGAATGAGTGGCATTTTCACTTAGCCCCAGCTTCTCCCCTGCACTCCCGCCACATAACCTGGTTAAAATAAGACGCAGCTGAATAACAACCGATCTCACTCTCTGGACTTTGTGACTCAGTGTTCTAGCCTTCAACCCCTAAGCTTTGTAAACTACTTCATGGACATATGCAAAAAACAACTGGAGGCAGCATAAAGAGAATTTGGTTCAAAAGATGCAGTAGCCTTGTCAAATGCCTGTCAGCAGCAGTGTGGAAGTGTGGAATGATGTAAACTCATATAAATCCATGATCCTTGGATTCAAGGACTGCACCATTCACACATGCTTATGTGCTTATGTGAGGTTTGTGTTGGAGTCCTGTGTGATATGGTATGGTAACTAGTGCAGCTGCTGTAGGAGAAGCATAAGGTTACAGCTGCTGCTAATAGTTACTGCCCTTGTTTATTCTGTCAATTGATCAATTAGGTTTGATGTGAAAAAAGGCAGATAATGCTGATAAATGCTGATGTAGCATAAATATGACAAATGTCTCAAAACCAATTAACTGATTATCGAAACAGAAGGTGACTAGTATGACAACATATTGATTTTGGTTCAGTTTTGTTGTTGTTGTTGTAAAGTGCTATATAAATAAAGTTTGATTGATTGATTGATAAACAACTCCAGCTCCATTCAAGGTTTTTTGTGTAAAATCTGACCTTATGGAAATCACTGTACAGCCTGTGTATGTTGGTAATGACAGCTCATTTTTAACGTATGTAATGGTTTGTTCACATATTGGAAAAGTTGTTGTGACACAATTTACCTTTAATTGCATATGTCCCCCATTTCAGTTAAAAGATTCCCACTGAAGTCATCGGTTGTTTTCCTGTTTAGAACTAGACAGACGCTCTCTATCACATGTACACATTGGCTCCTATTTATGAATGTCTGTCCTCATTCTCTTCGCAGCCCGCCCACTCTGTCACACTTGTGACATTGGCTTGTTTGTGGCGAAGCACAGACCTTCCCCTCGTCTGACTGCAGCATCCTGGCAGCGCTCTCACCACAAACGGTAGAGAAACCTTCCTACTGCACCTCTACAGCCTGGGGGCAGCAGCTCTGCTACAGGAGGAAGAGAGACAGAGAGCGAAAGAGGGAGGGAGGGAGACAGTTCCACTCTGCTCCAGTGCTCTGACCACACTGGGCCCTTCCACGGAAAGGAGTCAGCTTCTCTAACATCACCCAGGAGGTCTGCCTGTCCACGCTAGATCTCCTCAGTCTTTACTTAATGTATCAGAGGAGAGGAGACTTGCGCCAGTGTGGAGCTGGTGGCTCTCTTACCACAATACAAGGTAGCCTGATGCAGTTTCCTGCTCTGCCTCATTGATCGGCACAGTTAGGCTCCACAGCTGTTGTTTTCAAAACAGGCTGATGCTTCACGTGGGTAGCGCATGTAATTTATCTGACCCACAATATCTTTCTCTTTCGCCATCCCTCCCATTCAGTGAGCAATTTCAGCAAAGTCTAAATAATTCACGGCAATTGCAATCAGCAGCGATCAATCGGCGGGGATAATTGAGGGGCCTGTCATTGTGCCAAGGCCAAGGTGAAGCATAAAGGCAGAGGGGCGGAGAGTTAGAGGTGAGGGTGAAGGGAAAGGAGGAGGTGGGAGGGGAGTCATTCAACAGATGAGCTCTCTGGCCACTGCAGCTCTCAGGGGTTGCAGAGGACGCGTCCATCTTTCTTCCTCCTCGCATTTCGTCATTCCAGCCTGCATCCAGGAGCGATGGCTCTAAAGACGCATTTAGCAGTTCCTGCCTTGTCATCAAAATGAGTCCCATTGACTTTGGTTGCCTTCTGTTCATGAAAGAAGCACCAACAGGAGCCGGAGTGATTGTCTCTGAACAAGATAGTGCTGCTATTACTGAGAGCACTTACTGAAGCCCATCGAGGGAATACTCCCAAACTGCCCACACAATGACATTAATTCAGAAAGCAGAATAAGCCCAAATAGTTGTGAGTCTCATTTTCAGATACTGTTATTGGAGTGTTTGTCTTCTTTATGAATCAATTTTCTAAGCAGCTCCAGATTCCAGATGCTCTTGTGTAAATCTCCCTGACTAATTGAAGATATGAATGGTAGTACTTCAGTATTAATTGTGTACTCATTTTTAATTCAGATTTGCTGGCATCGGTGGCGTTTCTGTCACGACATCCATCTGTGTGTGTTTACTCTTACTCACAACTTGACATTTTAATTATTCGACATTATCAAACAGCTTCATTCAATTCATTTAAGAAGCCATTTTTTGCAATTTGCCGCCATTTTGCTCTCAAAACTTGTGTATGCGTCTGTGTGACACATGTGTGACTATTTCTAATTATGAGCTGAGTGACATAGCTGAAAATATTAGTATGACAGATGATAGATAAGTTTAATAGTTTCAGTTTAAAAGATGATGTTTGGTCCTGAACTTGCCAGATGATTATTTTTATTTTGAAATTACTGGTAAAACACACAAAAAGGTAAAAATAAAAAGATGCAACATAATCGAAGTCATAAAAAGAAGGAACAAGATAAACAAAACAAGCAATAACATAATACATAACAACTAAAAAAAAATCAACAAAATGAGACAAATTAACAGAAACGAACAGGAAAAGACACAAAATAAAAAAAATTTGAACAAAATTGTCATTAAAATTAACAACATATTCAATAAACAACAAAAATATTCAACAAATTAATTTTCAAAATTAAAATAAACAATTTATCACAAACATGAACAAAAAACGTAAGGTTCTAAACAGAAAAACAAAAAAAATCTGAAAAAATGTTGATAAAGGGGAAGAAAAATTAAAAAATTCAACAAAATGGATAAATAATGAAAACCCATCAATACAATGGACAGAATTAACAAAATGCATAAAAACAAAAACAATCAACAAAATGAAAAAAATGAGACGCATGCTCAGAAATGAACAGGAAAAAACACAAAATGAAAAAAAAAAAAATATGAACAAAATTGTCATTAAAATGGACAAAATAAACAACATATTCCAACAAAATTAGTTTTAAAAATTAAAACAATCAAACTATCTATCAAAAACATGAACAAAAACTTAAGGTTCTAAACAGCAAAACAAAAAAATCTGAAAAAATGTTGATAAAGTGGAAGAAAAATTAAAAAAAAAATCAGCAACATGGATAAAAAAATGAAAACCTGTCAATACCATGGACAGAAATTACAAAACGCATAAAAACAAAACAAGCAATCAACAAAATGAAAAAAAAAAAAATCCAAACAAAATTGTCAATAAAATGCTCAAAAATTCACAAAATGACGAAGAATGAAGCAAAATGCAACACAGTGAAAAAAAAAACCTCAATAAAATTGTCCATAAAATGATCAAAAATTCACAAAATGACAGAAATGAAGCAAAATGCAACAGAAAATGAACAAAACATACTGGAAAACAAAACAAAACATACAACAGAATGGACAAAAAGTAACAAAATAATGATCCAAATGAATACAAATGAACAAAATAATCAACTAAATGGATAAAAAAATATTGCAATTTGAATTGATATTTATCTAAAAAAAACAAAAAAAAAAACAAAACAATATGATAATTATCACTTCTCTGATGTACAATTTACAACTTTAACATTTTAGTCAAACGGTGAAATCTAAGGCACCGGGCTGTGACGTTGTGCCCCCCCCCTCGTGCAGAGGCAGTTCTGAATTATTAGTACGACATGTCTGCAGAATAAACAAACAATAAAAAGCACAATAAAATGATTTGGCTTAATGCATGCTCTGCACAAAGATTATAGAGCCCAAACAATTAGAGAAATGAGCTGGTGGCTCAAAGGTCTCCGGTTTGAATCCCCAGAGTGCAGGCCTGTAAGTAGATGAGAAATGCACTTCTACTCCTCAACATCTACTGTCAAAGTGCCCTTGAACAATGTTCGGTGGCCAACAAACACCAGTTCTGGGCAGCTCCCAGGTCTATAATAAATCAAAAACTCTGCAGTAAATGTGTGACACTTGTTCTGCTAGATTGCACCTTAATTTGTTTTTTTGCCAACCGTCTCGGCAATCAGAAAGCGCAATGCCACCCTCAATTTTGTCTCTTGCGATGGTGAGTGACAGACTGACAAACAGCGGGGTCTGCGTTGGCGGCGTGGATGTGGATACAGAGGCTGTCAGCGGAGATAAAAGCCTGGTGGGTAGTTGGGTAGGTGGGCAGGTGGGTATTCCTCTGCGTGTGTGGAGTCGTTAGGGATGAAACACTGGAGTATGCACAGGAGAACAGCGGCGACGAGCACACTCACGGACGATTAGAGTCAGATTCTTCAGTGGTTGGCATTTTTTGTTTGTTCTCCTGATTGTTTTGTTCAGTTTGGTTTATTTTGGTTCTTGTATTCTTCATTTTTGTTTTGTTTTTCTACATTTTGTATGAATTTTTGTCAATTTTTAAAATCATTTTGTATAAATTTGCTCATGTTCTTGATATTTAAAATTTTGTTATTATTATTTCGTGTTTCTGGTCATATTCTTGATTATTTTGTTCACTTTAGTTCACTTTAATACCCGTTTTGTTATTTATTTACATTTTTCTTTGTTGTATTTTGTTAATTTGTTCTTTTCTGATTTTTTTGTTATTTATTTTGTTCAGTTTAGTTCATTCTGACTGTATATTTGTTAATTTTTGGTCTCTTTAACTTTACTATTTATTTTTGTCCATGTTTATTACTCTGTCTGGTCTGGTTCTTGATTATTTTGTTTGTTTGTGTTTTCGTTTTGTTACTTGCATTTTTTCCTTAATTTATGATTTTAAAAAAAAATTCATTTGTTATTTTTTTATTATTATTTTGCACATTTCTGGTCATATTCTTAATTGTTTTGTTCACTTAGTTCATTTTTATTTTTTCATTTTTTTCATTTTTGTTTGTTGTATTTTCTTAATTTTTTCCTTCATTTTTGTTCCTTTCTGATTTTTGTATAATTTTTGTATGATTTTTTTTCCCATTATTTTTACGTTGTTTTTCATTGCTGTTCATTTTTAGTTGTATTTTTGTTTACATTTCTTTTTAAAAAAATATTGTGTTCATTTTTGTTTATTTGGTTTGGTTACATTTTGTTCAATCTCAATCATTTAGTCTAATTTGGTTGCTTATTTTTTCCATTTTCTTGATTATTCAAAACAAGGTTCTCTCCGGGTTCTCAGGATTCCTCCCACAACCAAAAACATGCACTAGGTGAATTGGTCATTCTAAATTGTCCATAGGCATGAATGTGAGTGTGAATGGTTGTCTGTCTCCATGTGTCAGCCCTGCGATGAACTGGCG
>JAQQAE010002111.1:0-23127 GCA_029823295.1 Pseudamia nigra
CCCTGTTGGTTAACAGCACCGATGGCGGTCGTTGTTAACCCGGGCCTCGACCGATCCGGTTTGGAAGTCATATTAATGATTTGCATGTTTGATTTGACATAGGTTTTACGTCAGATGCCCTTCCTGACACAACCCTCTGCATTTATCTGGGCTTGGGACTGGGTAAGAAAGAACACTGGCTTGTGCCCCCCCTCATGACTGCATTAATTTCCATTAAATTGGTTTATGGTCTTATTCAGTTTCAGTATTTTGTTGAATTTTGGTTCATTTTTGTATTTTTCTATTTTCTTGATCATTTTAATCTGTTTTCTTCCTTTTCATTATGACATTTTTAACTTTAATTCATTATGTGCATAATTTTCTTTTTATGGGTAATATTCTTCACATTTGTCCATGTTGGTTTGTCTTTTTTATTTTTGTTCACTGTCTGAATTCATTTGTTCCCATTTCTCAAAAATATTTTGTTCACTTTTTAAAAATCTTTTTTTCTTTCTTTTCTTGTTACTGTCTGGATTATTTTGTCTATTTTGTTGATTATTCATTCCTGTGACATTTTGGGATTACTTTATGCCCTGGAACTGAATGCTCTGATGAACATTTGTGCACTTTTCATCCAGGATAAAGCTCATGTTTACTACATGACTTAAAAAAATAGATTTTCTTGGTTTTAATGTGGAATGCAGTTTTAATTTGTCCCTTGTCGTGAGGGTTGTGTCAGGAAGGGCATCCGACGTAAAAAACCTATGCCAGATCAAACATGCGAGTCATTGGTATTTCGCTGTGGCGACCCCTGAGGGGAGCAGCCGAAAGGAGAAGAAGAAGAAGAAGGTGTAATGTCCATTATAAGAAATGAACATCAAGCTAAGAAACACTGTATTAAACTGCACAGCAGTAAATAAAGTGATTAAAATGAGCTCAGACTTCAAAGTACACATTTATAGAGCAGATCATAAAACATTAGATCATAAATCACAAATAGTTTTTCCACATTAAAGAGTGTATTTAAATAAGGGGTTGCGTGTACAACTATTACTTGTGATATTAATATGATCCTTGTATATAATTAAAGGATGTGACCTACTACTTCCATTTTTGAGGGTGTGTATTATCTTACAAATCTTCTAAACCACTTTAAACCCAGTGGATGAAACCAAAGGCTTTGAATTGACTGTGCTATCTCATAATACTTTACTGTCTACAGTATAACCCTGGTGTGTTTGCCAACATGTGGTAGCATTACTGTTTTTGGCAGCAGTACCAGACATGTAGACAGGCAAGAATGCCTAGAAATATGCCGCAAAGTAGAGCAAAGGGTATTGCCAGCAGCGAGGAGAGGCAGCAGTACGTCCACACACGAGTCTTCTCAAAGCCGCAGACGCTGTAACGCCAAACTGTGTCCATACTCTGAGGGAAGGCGGGTTCAGCCAGGACGTCGCTGACCTCCACCTACAGACAGAAAGACATGGAGACAAGAGGGCATACATGTGATTTGCTTGCTTTGTACCTCAGGTAAGATATGACTTGGTCACAGAAAAAATATATTTCATTTTGGCATCAGCAGGAGGCGCCATTAAGTGGCAGCATGTCCACTACAAGTGTGCAAGAACAAGGTAACATTCAATTTATAGAATCAGGAAAAAAAAACAAGCTGCATAAGAAGCAAAAGGTTCAAAATAATGAGAAAATGGATAAAACAATCAATAAGAGGAAGAAAAAGTGCACAAGAATAGAAGAAAAATGAACAAAATAATCAAGAACATGAAACAAATTAGGTGCAAAATGAAAAAAATAAATCAAACATTCAAGAAAATGTTTGAAACCTTTCATTGCCTGTTCACTGTGACTTAACATGACTCAATTAGACCAAATTAAACCACAAAACTGAACAAAAAATTAGACAGTACATAAATGTACAAAAGGAATTTAAAAAATCACAAAATGAGGAAAATGAATTTAAAATATGCAGCTAAATGAACAAAATCTGTCGTGACATGGACAAAATAAGCAACAGCATGAACAAAATTAAAAATGATAAAAAATGAACAAAAGTGAGATTAAAATATGCAGCGGTATGAACAAAATAGGCAACAGCATGAACAAAAATAAAAAATATATAAAAATGAACAAAAATCAGCTTACGTAGCAAAAATTAACTAAACAAGCAATAAAATGAACCAAATTGAGCATAAAAAGGAGCAAAATAAGCAGCACTTGAATTAAAAACATAAACTATATTAAAATTCAGCAAAAATCAGCTTAAAATAGGCAGCAAAATGAACATCAATGAGCAAAATAGGCAATAAAATGAACAAAATTGAATAAGAAAAAACAAAATAAGAACAACATGAATACACATTAAACAGGCAGTGGTTAAAATGAACAAAAAACAAATGTTTTATACATTAACAAATAGTAACTAAAGTATATTTATGATAATGGTTCACTATCCTGACATGCCCTGATAATTTAAACATTTAAACTGCAGTCCTTGCTCAAAATAAGATACATTATTTTAAATATCGTATCACAAGGCTGAATATGTCCAGTTTTTTAATAATTCATACATGAAAGGGTTAAATTGGGATTTTTCAGCCTTTAAAGGAAGTTGTTTGGCACATTCTTTCATCTGAATAGTGTGGCTGAGGCTAAGAAAACTGATTCCCCAGTGACTGGATCTTCCAGATGCAGGGGTCTATAGTACCAGGGGCAAGACCAGGGCTGCCCAATCAACAGAGGAGGTACAGTAGTACTCAAATACCTTTACTCCTCTACATGTACTTGAGTAGTTTTGTTTTTCAAATAAATGCACATCTGGGAGTATTTCTGGCAGAATAATTTTTACTCTTTCTCAGTTACATCTGTGACAAAAAATGTACTTACACCTCAGTGATTAAAAAAAGTTGACTTTAAAAAAACCTAAACAAAATAAATTTTAAAAATGAACTGAAAAATGAAGTAAATGATCCAAATGAATAAGATATGGAATAAGCACAAAATGAAGGAAATACTGTACTTTGCATGCATGGATGTATATGAGACAGCACATGTTCATCCGTGCATGTGTGCTGTTGCTTTCTCCAGTCATCCAGCCACACAGTGTATTTTTGCAAACACTGCCAAACACACCTCCCCTTTCAGTTGTTTTAGTTTTATTATTGACAACATTGGACATTAATACTGAAGACATCCAGACAGAAAGAAAACATGTGGCGTTACGTATTAAACAAACGTGTTACCGAGCAGATATTTTATATGTTATGTTGCCCAAATCCATCACATTGAGCTTTGATTGCAGCTTCACATTCTCTCATCAGATTCACAAGGGAGTTTTTGAAAAGTTAATGTGTGTCATTTCTTTATTTCTTAATGTGTTTCAGACCGTCGGTTTTCTTGTGCAGAGGAAGGTTGGGTACAGAGTCAACAGCTGTATGGTGTTCCTTGGACGATCCTCGTGAAAGTCAGTTCCATCATAGAATTTGATGGTTCTGGTGACTACACATGGGGACACATTCGAAGTTCTTGGATGACTGATTTTTCAGATTGACTGACCTTCATTTCTGGAAGTAGTAATGGTTTATTCTCTTTACACAACTGAGTGTTTCTTGCCATAATATGGATGTGTACAGTAGTTGTAGTAGCACTAATAAGGCGATTAACTCTGTACCAATAGAGTGTGTTTGCTGATTGTGGATGCCATCCAGTGTCTGTGTTGTTTGTTGTTCTATCTCTACTCTGTTCTTTTGTCTCTCCTCTGTCCACTAACCCCAACTGGTCAAGGCGGATGGTCTCCTACCCTGAGCCATTGGTTCTGCTGGAGGTTTTTCTCTTCTGTTAAAGGAAGTTTTTCTTCCCCCTGTAGCCCTTATCTTGCTCTCGGTGGTTCTGTTGGGTTTATTTTCTGTGTCGTCTTCAGGTCTCAGCCTTGTATTGTGAAGTGCCTAAAGATAATCGTCAATTATGATTGGCACTACACAAAAATGAATTGAAACTCTCATGTCTCACATCACTAACCTATAAATCATAAGAAAGAGTTAAATTGTGCAGCAATGAATGTTCTTGACCATTTTAACTGATATTTTGTAATATTATAAGGCTAACATTATGATCTGGAGCAGGTAAATTACCTATTGTGCCTTAAAAAAAAAATCACAGTTTTATTTTATTTTTATGCTTTTTAAGACATATAAACTTTAAACTTTAATATTAAATAATTGCATTCAATTCAGACATTCAATGTCAATATGAGAATCTCATCCAATGTTAAGCATATTATAATCACAATAACGAGAACAATATGAATATTCAATATCAAAAACATTTTGTTTGCTTGAAATGCCAGTTTGACTGGTGACCCAAATAAATTCATCCAAGACCCACATTTGCCATTCCCAGTGTCTGAGAATGGCTGGTCTAAAGCAAATTAAAGGAAAAAACTGGCACAAATGAACTCAGCCACATTTAGCTGTCATCAAAGCTAAACGTGGCTACTACGTTGGACAACCTAAAATTTAAAGCATGTCCACGTTTACGACATATTACATACTATGCATTCTTTCACGCTTTGGGTGTCTTCAGTGTCAAATGTTTTATTTATATATATAAATTACTAATAACCTAAATAATAATGATAATAGTTAACATCCTCAACAATAGTCAGCATACAGTATCTGAGAGATTCATTAAAACTGTTACATATTTGATAGTAATGATCAATGAAATATTTCATCTACACCTGTGACTTGGCCAGTCACAGATGCGTTTGCTCTGGAACCAGAACACTATGGAGCACCACAGCTTATTGCTGCTGGGAACATGATGACATTAAAGATCTCAAATAATTAGCTCTAAAGATGCGAACACAGATAAAGCAGCAGTGTCTTCAGTGACCTTCAGGTGCCGGTTGAAACCATAGGGGTCCCTGTTGACCGGAGGAGGGGGTGTGCAGGTGGGGGTGGAAAGGACCGTAGGAGGAGTGGGAGGTTTGGGCGTTGGAGTTGATGGAGTTTGTTCTTTTGACGCAAACTCCGGAGGAGGAGGAAGCCGCTCTTCTGGTCTTTGCTCTTCATCATCGTCATCATCATCAATCTTACACTCCACCAGACAGTCGTCACTTACCATCATCATCTTCACTGCGGGAGGAAGCACAGAGGAACACACAGTGTTTTCTGAAACTGGACGTGTGCAGTACTCAAGTACATTTACTCTTTTACATAGACTTGAATAGTTTTTGTAAAACAAATTTGCTTCAGCGAGAAAACAAAACAAATGAAACAAAATGATTAATTAATTCAAATGAACAAAACAATCAAGCAAATCAATAAAATTAGTAAACTAAGCAACAAAATGATGAAAATAATTTCGTAAGTTAACAAAAATGAACAAAACGAGCAGCAAAATCAGCAAAAAGGACAAAAATAATCAAGCAAGATAACAAAAATAAACAAGCCCCCCAAAATGAGCAAAAATAATGAAAAAATCAAATAAATCAACCAAAATGAACAAAATAACAACAAAATTGAACAAAAACAAATAAAATAAGGAACAAAATGGGCATGAATGTTCAAAAATTATCACGTGAGTTAACAGAAATGAACAATAAAGGAAAACAAAACAAAAACAAACAAAAACAATTAAAATAATAAACCAAATGAACAAAATGAACAAAATAACAAAATGAGCAGAATAATGAAGTAAATTGATAAAATGAACACAATTCCTGTTTCAACTCAATACATTATGTTGTAATATATTCAGTGTTATGAAGTTACTCAGTACTTGAGTAGTTTTTTTCACGAGATACAGTTGTACTTTTACTCAAGTACTGATGTTTATGAGTTCTTCTTCTCCTACTTGAGTCACTGTAATTATAAAGTAACAGTACTCTTACTCGGGTACTGCGTCTGTACCATGTACTCTACACACCTCTGTCTGAAACTCTGCCACCTGGTGTCACCTGACCATGAAGTGTTTTGTGGAGAAAAGAACCACACACACACACACACACACACCCCACACACACGCATCCCCCCTCCCGCCCCCCACACACACACATTCATTCAGTGGACAGCAGTCCAGAGGAGTGTAACCGCGAGCCGAGCAGTGGCACTACCACCTGTTCTCTCAAAAAAGAAACCATACCAAAATCTGTAAATAGCAGCCAACAATTCAGAAATTAAATTTGCACAATGTAAGTGTATTTATATTCTGCTTTAAAGTCCTTTCATTTTCATTTTCAAATACTCAGATATAATTTTACTTCTTCATCTTTATACAAATCAATATAAGAATCCACTTTGTGATTGCAGTCGTGCCCCTACTTAAATATTACAGCCGAAACATTCTAAAAGTTGACTTTAAATCCTCGTAGACACATACAGGAGCTACAAATGAACATATTTAATGTGTGAAGCAGATCCAAACAGAAATGGCAGCAGCAGACATGAGTCTAATAATGTCTCACTTACCGTCCTTAAATTGTGATCTTAAACCTGTATTAGTGACAGAGTGCAGTGCAGACAGACGGGCAAGCAGATGGAAGGAAGCCCCCCACGGTCGGTGATAATCTCAATGAGGCCAGTTAATCACAATGTCCCTCAGGGCTGATGTGGCACCGGCACAAACACACCTCCAGTGTTTGAAGGTGGCTTAGGGCATTAGAGCAGCAGACGTGCTAAAGTGGCACAGTGTGGCTTATTCCGTCTGTGTGTGTGTGTGTGTGTGTGTGTGGAAAAAGGGGTTATTTTAGGAAGAGGAGCGGATAGGACTGAAAGATCACATTACAGCACTGGAGAGAGATCTTGACATAGTGAGACAATGAAACATGCA
This sequence comes from Pseudamia nigra, assembly GCA_029823295.1. Taxonomy (NCBI): domain Eukaryota; kingdom Metazoa; phylum Chordata; class Actinopteri; order Kurtiformes; family Apogonidae; genus Pseudamia; species Pseudamia nigra. The sequence continues at coordinate 6,826 of JAQQAE010002111.1, forward strand.
TACACATAATAACTGACCAAAAATAATTATAGTCTGAAGTTAGTTACAGGTGAATCTTTGTGAACACTGCAGAATTTGATTTCTGATTTTAATTTCCATTATTAAACAGGTCTGGGGTCTCTGAAAATAAAGATAATGCACACTCAGTCCTCTATGAATACTGGAAGCATCAGAACTGTTGTGATCATGGATCCTAGGACGGTGTCTACATGATGGTATCCATGGCATTATCAGAAAAGGGGTGTGGTCAGTGGTCACTCATTTACATTTACAAGGTATGGATTAGAAAACAAGACTAATGCTGTAATACAATTTAGTTGATCATAAACATTTTTTCTCATCTTTCCCTTCAATCTCCCCTTCTTCTGCATCAACACAGTGTGACTGACAGATCCCAAGACCATGGTAATGGTGCACCATTGTCGCCACTTTCATGAGGGGTTTTGGCTTAAAAGCTGTTTTCTGAGTTGTACAAAAGTGTAGTTGGGGTGAGGTCTCCTTGGTGTTTAGGAGGTCAGAGTCAAGATTAGACACAACATGCACAAAAATACATTGCAAGAAGCTGGATCAAATCCCAGGTCTCCCATGCATAAGTCATACGTTTGGTGCCGTGCCATTACCACCCCAACCTTCACCTTCTAGTGAACAATATTAATGACAACTTCGGATGTGACTAAACATCAGTATCTGGTGACTTGAGAGTGAGAATGTGTGGAAAGAACAATGTGGAACTCTGTGTCTCCCATCTTTTTCATAATTTTTCAAAAAATTGTCTAGGTATAGCCAGGGTGTGGAAGGTGTCAGGTTCGATGGCTTTAGGGTCTCATCTCTGCTTTTTGCAGATGATGTGGTACTGTTGGATTCATCAAACTGTGACCTCCATCTTACATTGTAGCTACTGCTATTTTTTTTTTAAAATCTGTCGACAACTCATATGTTGTTTCGCATTACCTTTTAATGAGTATCCTAACTTAATCAGTTGCAAAACAAATGAAAAAAATGTCAAGAAAGGTATAAGAGTTGGACATATGGCTCCTGGTTTGAGGTCGTTACATGTGGTCAGCCAGGTCATGGTTGGTCTGCTGTTTTATCTCTGGACAATAATGCTGGCGCAGACACACTATTGTGAAGTGATGGACATTTACTGCTCTGGAAACTTGTCTGGTGGTCGAGTATTCCAATGGCACAATCCCGGTCAGGTTGCCCAAGTTGTGACTTTAATACAGACGTCATATTCTCCAAAGGTGTGGTGTCTTTTTATAGGGTTGGGTGTGTTTGATAGAGAAGCAGACATTTGGGATTGGTTGCATAAATGCATATGACTTAAAACGCAGTATTTGTTCTTTACACATTAAAAAAAACATGATGTCCTAAAACCACTTTTGCATCTTTATTGTATTGATTTTTTAACCACATATACAGTTTGACACAGTAAATTAAGTGACATCATCAAACAGTGATCCAGAATAACATCATGTTTTAATCAGAGAAACAGAAATCAATTTAAAAAAAAAACACTAAATAAACCAATCCTGGTTCTACTGTATTTCCTTTACTGAAACACAACATTTCAAATGCTCTTGAAGTTAAAGTAATATTGTACACCTCGCTGGGAAAATCCCGGTGTACATTTGAACGGGACCTGTGGATGTTGGCGAATATTTTCACGGGGCCTAAAACAATGCACAGATGACAATGAATTTACTCAATCACAGCTTCGAAACAATGCTGTAGCATTCACAGTTTAAACCCAGAGGATGGCGCTGAATCCTCTCTGATATGGGGGCAGGGGAGGGGAGGGAGGGCCATTTTGGCTTTGGAGTAGAGCTGAGTGGTACAGTGATAATTGTAGTTATTGATTGATATGAACATTTCTGTCATGATAAATGTGAAATCCTTATTTTATTCAAGTTTAAAGGCTGAGTTTTGGTCCTGAGTCAAAGTCAAAGAAACAGGTTGTTTCAGTATATAAATAATAAAAAAAGATGCAACAAGTGAAAAATGATTGAAATGATGGAAATATGCTTAAGGCCAGAAAATATGAAAAAGATTAAACTGACGTAAAACGTGCAAAAAGGAAAAAAAAAGTCAAACAACACAGAAGACAAAATGAAAACTGCATGAGAGATTCAAAACATAAAAATGATGAAAAAGATGCAAAAAGACTAAACTTTTTGTGAAAAACATGAAAAAACACAATAAAATATGGGGACAAAAAAGACAAAAATAATGTAAAAGAAACACAAAAACACATAAAACAGCAAAATGAAAATGATGTATAAGACCCAACACAAAAACAACATGAAAGAAGCAAAAAGGACAAAATCATTACCTCTGATTCTGTGATTCTATAAAATTTTAAATCATATAAAAAGATGAAGAAAGCAACAGGAACATTTTATCTCCTATTTCTTTTTTTCCTTAGCATACCCTGGCTTTAACAACATGAATTTAAAATAAATGAAATGAATTAAATGAAAAAACCCCTGATATTTCACCACTATAGAGGCATTATTTTATTCAACCATTCAAGTTCAAAGGCTGATTTTTGGTCCTGAATGAAAGTAAAAAAAAAACAGAACATTATTTATGGTTTTAATTTACAACCCCAATTCCAAAAAAGTTCAGCCAGGTATAAAGATGCAAATTAAAAAACAATGCAATGCTCTAGAAATTTACTTTGAGTTCACTTTAGACAATATAAACACAAGTTTCACATTTTGCCCAGTCAACTTCAGCGTTTATTTGAAAATACACTAACAGGCCACTTTATTAGGTACATGAGCTAACACAACTTGCTGATGTAAATCTCTAATCAGCCAATCACACGGCAGCTATTTAGTGCATTTAGGCATAGTCAACATGACCTGCTGAAGGTTAAACCAAGCATGAGAATAGGGAAATAAAATGATTTATACATATAGCTGTTTGTAGGGTTTACAGAGAATAATTAGTATCCAGTGAGCAACAGGTTGCTGGATGAAAATACCTTGTTGATGCCACAGGTCAGACTGGTTCGAACTGATATTAAGTCAACAGTAACTCAAATGACCACTGGTTACAACTAATGCAGAAGAGCATCTTTGGACCTACATGTCAAACCTTGAAGCAGGTGGACAACAGCAGCAGGAGATCACACATTGTGACTCTCCTGTCAGTGAAGAGCAGGAAACTAAGGCTACAATCCATCAGTAAAAGTGGTCAATAGAAGGCTGGAAAAATGTAACTTTGTCTAGTGAGTCTGAATTTCCACTGTGACATTTGGATGTTATGGTAATGATTGACATAAACAACATGAACGCACAGATCCATTCTACCTTGTATCAACTCTTCAGGCTGCTTGTGGTTTAGTCCTAACTCTGCATTGTTCAAACTCTACAGCCTACATAAATATTGCTGTTGCCCATGTCAATCCCTATGTGGCCACATCTTATGATAGCTAGTACGTCCAACCCAGCACTAGCAAGGTGTACCTAATAAAGTGGCCTATTTTCCACAGAGCTGCTGTGTCCCTCCTGGTCTCCAGGTCTGAACATCAGGTGCTGTATAGAAATGATTTGGTTCTGTCCAGGGCTCAGATATTCACAGTTTAAGTCATGGCTTTGGGTATAATGTGATGTGATACATCCAGTTCCCTTGAACTTTTTTATTCCATTCTGCACTAGAGTGTGTGTAACATCCAAACCCCTTCCTCTACTTCTTTGTAGAACATCATTTTAAACATTTCAATTAGTTTTGCTTGTATTTGATGAAAAACTGGCAATCTTCCATCCAGCTTTGCTCGTGAAGGACTAAACTTCATCTTACATGTCACGTTTAAGAATCACCTTTTCACAGCAGCTATTTCCAGTCACTTTGTTGGTAACTGATTTTAGCTCACTGCATTTTTCCATCTGGCTGAACTTTTTTAGAAATGGGGTCATAGTAATAAAAGATACAAGATGTCAAAAGTGATGTAAAAGAAGCAAAAAGGCAAGAAAAACAAAATAAGATGCAAAATATTAAAACTATGTAAAAGATGTAAAAAGATCAAACTGACTGTAAATCTTAGTTCTTATTATAGAAACAAAAGAAAAAAGCCAATCATGATAAATCATCCTCGCTAAAATATACACCACAATAACGACTATTATCAGCTCATCACCCAGCTCTACTTTTGAGGCTCGGGCACAGTTTCCAGTTGCAAAGTAAGTCAACCAAAGCCCTGAGTGCAAAAAAAATAAAAATAAATAAAAACCTCTTACGCTGTCTTTCAAAAGCCAAACCTGAGTCAGCTTATCTCTAACTCTGCAAAAGCCCTGAGTTTCAGCCCGTTCACCAGGCCATGTATCACATATGAAGGGGAATGTGTGTGAACTTCTAACGGTGTGTCTCCTAACACTGCATGCTGCTAGAAAATACTGACTTGAAGTTTAATTTAGATCACATCATCATCTTTGAAACACAAGAAGCAGAATTTTAATATGTCAGTTTTTTTTTCTCAAGTGAACTAAACGTGAAAAGATGTGAAGGCACTCCTAGACACAGGGCCCAGATCAGTCTCTCTTTTTTTTTTTTTAAATATAAGGTGAGCTGATCTCAGACCTGCCACTAGGGGGCAGCATATGACTTTATTGACCAATGTTCAGATGTTTTAAGTTTTCATGGCAAAACCACTTTTAAAGTCAGTCTGTTGATGTCACATCCCTGATTCTCCAAAAAACTGCAAAAAGCCTGGAGAACAAAACAAACCTGAACATAAAACAGACCAAAACCAGCTGGAAAACAGACACACTGGACATACTGGCAATACGGCAACGAGACTATAGTGGCACCATGAGATGGCACGAATATTCTACACGTGGCAAAAAAATAAAATCTTCACCAAATGCTTCACGACTCCTCTCCGTTTTAGTCCATTGGTCTGAAAAGGACCCGTCCTCTGAGGCTGAAGCCTCCCTTTTTGGCAACGGGGACGGTTTGAGGAAGAGATGAAGAGGAGGAGGGGGCGGAGGAAGAAGAGGGAGCGACGGCGGCGGCGACAGCAGAGGCGGCGAGGGTGGACGACTGGATGGGAGGCTGCCGAGACAGGAGCTCCTTGAAAACGGAGTTCATCTGACGACTGATCATCTCCTGAGGAAGAGACAGGGGAAACAGGGATTATAGGAAACAGGCTCTGCTACTTCAAACCAGGGTCGTCATCCTTACAGTCTGAAGAGCCATTTTTGGACAGAAAGTTAAAAAAAAAAAAAAAAAGTGTCGAGAGCTGCAACACAATTCCAACGCTTTACCTACCACATGACATAGGACGCAAGTTTAACTGACAACATATTAACACCAATTTGGTTACTATGTTATTCTTTTTTTTTGTTGATTTTGCTTATTATTTTGTTCATTTTAATCCATTTTGTTTATTGACCTGTTCATTTTTGCTCATTTATGAAATTATTTGGTTCATTTTCTGGATTTTTTTTGTGGATTATTTCAATCATTCGATTTTATTTTTGTTCATTTTCTTGAATGTTTTGTTCACTTTTATTAATTTTAATTCCTATAATTCCGTATTTTAATCATTTTTGTGATCTTTATTGTTCATTTTCCTGATTGTTTTTGCTCAGGTTGTTCTTAATCTTGCAACATTTACTTTTTTCATAAGTGTGCTTATTTATTTTATTTTTGGATAGCTGATTATATTTTTTATTCTTGCTCATTTTCTTAATTTTTGATCATCATGCATTAGATCATCATTGATTTTTTTCTTTTTGTTGATTTTGTGCTATTTTGATTTACTACAATGTCTTACTTCCATCACTGGACCTTATAGCTGCAGGTTGCAGATGCCCGCTTAAAACAAAAATAAGATCCACCCTTCTCCCGTCTGCCCCATGGATTCCATCATGTACTCTCACTGGCCTACTGTACCATGTCAGGATGCAATGGTGATTTTGGTGGTTATGGTGAGTCTGGAGGACCAGTTCAGGACAGTGATGGTATCATGACATCAGAAATAGCCAGAAATTCACATGGCTCGTTCCAGGTGTACTTCGATAAAAAAGGGACTATGTGTTTCTTTTTTTTTCAAGTAAGATTTTTCATACCTTTAACAATCCCAGACTTGTTTCATAGTAGGAAAAGACATAAAACTGTATTTTTCACAGTATGTCTCCCTTAAAAAAATCCTTTTAAAACATTTTAATCCATAATATCTCACATTTACTCATAGAGTGGATGTGGATGAATTCTAATAAAAATGCATGATATATTTAAAAGTAACCCCTGTTCTGAGCCTATCTGCTCCTCAAAATGAAGCTGAAATGAAAACGACAGCGTGCATGATGACCCCAGGTGCGACATGAGAGGGGTAGTTCAAGGGCATCAGGAAAACAGATAGAGCTTTCACTGGTTTTACACATAGAAGCATCATATGAACTTGAAGTCATATGACTGCTCAAATCAAAACTCATACTGTACTTTGGCCTAGAGAGCTTTTTCCCCACAGATCATGATGATAAAAGAGACATCTGTAACCACTAATGAGACAGTTAGAGCTGCAACAATTATCAGATTTACAGTATAACACAGAAATCTGAAATGTTTTAAATCGTCAAAATGCACCAAAAAATAGAGCGGCAGTGACCCTGCTTCATCTATGCAGTGGATGGTATAACACAAAAGTAACACAGAAGTAGATTTTTTTTCTTCATTGCCAGTGATCAGCTTTCCATAGGAATGAAAGGGCACCATTTTCATAGAATCCTGTTTATAAAAGATCCTTTGTTTTAATTCAGTTCCGTGTAGGTCGATTGTATTTGTATAGCATCAGTCATAACCCAAAATTATCCCTAGGTGCTTTACAAATCAAGGCCAAGCCTCAAAAGACTACGCATAGAGCAAACCCAACAGAACCGCTGGGAACAGTTTGAAGGGTAAACAAACATGGACAACAAACAGCTTGTTGCTGTTGTTTGTGCAGCTACCTGCTCTGAGAAATCCACAATGAAAATATTCTGATATTCCTAGTACTTCGTGTAGTCTTCCGATGCTACTTCCTGTGTCCATCTAGTCTTTGTCATTGGCTGTTGGCAACATACTGTATGTTTGCAGTCTGGTCAGTAATCAGTACACACAACCCGACTGCATCCGGTCTGTTCCCCTCACTCACTAACAGACTCCTGTGCCGACTAGCCATGCCCACTGTCCCCAACTAGTGCTGATGAGGGCAGACTCTGAACAACGACTGGTGGGTAAAATCGGGCCAAAAATCTTGTAGTGGGTTGCCACCTTAACAGTGATTCTGCTGTTGTGTCACTGTGGTGTTTGGATGCGTACATCATTTCAGATTCAAATCAACAACACAGATTAAGAGAGTGAGGCAGCACGTTTACAAGGCTAAATCCCTGTCCTGTAGTTCCAAACAAAGTGATTTGACCATGTCAGTTCACCGGTGGGAAAACAAATAAAGTTTAACGGAATCTGTCAAACTGTCAGGTGAGTTGTGTGTTTTATGCACATTTTGTGATGCAGGGTTGTCCCAAAGTATTGGATTAAACAATGGTGGGTGGGATTAAACAGCTTTTAAGACAGGAAGGGGCGAGTTCAGTTTTTTATGCAGATTGTTACATATTGTTGATTTTTATTGATGTATTTCATCACAGCTGAGTCATATCATTTTGTTTACAACATACAAGATACATTTTAGTGTTTCATATGACTTTAATGCCTGAATTTAACTTGAGAAATATTCAGGTAAGTACTGTTAAAGTATTCCCATATAGGACGGTGCTGCCCCCCTCTGGCTCTGGTCGTTTTCACTGTAAAAGCTCATTTTACTAGCTCTTCCACAGTATTTCTCATGTTACAATATTCAATGTAATTTATATTTATTTTATGTACTTTCCTCAATCAACAAAATTACTTTTTAAATGCTAGTTTTTCATCCTGGTATATCTGCTGTTAGTTGTTGATGCAGATAAATGTCAAAGAAACACAGTGTTTACTTTTATTTGCTTATGCACTTCACACTTGAATTGCAATGAGGCTACTAAATTAAAGTGCCAAGTCTCAACTTCAGTTTGCATAACTTAACACCAAAATAGAAAGAACTGTGGGAGCTACAGCTTTCACACGTGGCACCCAGTTTGCAAGGTTTTAAAAATATCTGGATACTAAATAAAGGTGACATGCGGCACATGAATGCTGTGGAGTTGAGATATGTGAGGTAAAGTCATGTCATGTCTGTCAGAGTGAGCAGAAATAGGCGAAACAAAGTATCTGAAGAACAAAACGAGAACTTGGTCATATATGAACCTGAAGGTGGTCTTAAAACTACCTTAAAGGCTAGAGTAGAGGGCATACGTTTAAATGAAGACAAAACCCTGTAGGTACTTCCCAAACTATACTTCATGTTAATTGGTTTATCATAAGTGTTGTTACGGAATCCTTGTATACATGCAGAGTATGAAGCACTGTGTATTATGATGCCAGCTTCTATGATATTGTTGCAGTTTATGGTGGCAACAAAAACATAAAAGCAGTTGACAGCTAATGTGATTCATTCTCCCTGGTTTATCCGATTAGAGCATAGTAACTCCGGTCCAACATAGTAGGTGACAGAAATACACTTTAACACTGGGTGCCACCACTATGAAATAGAAAAATGAGGAACAGAAAGTTAAACCTGAAATAAAAGCACTGGAATTAAATAAGCTTCTTAGTTCCCATCAGTTCCCATGTAAACCTGGTATATGTGGACTGTCTACTAGAGAACACGGTACATACTATATGCTGAAACTAAAAAGCACTCAGAGTGCAAACCTCCACCACAGCAGCTCAGTTTGTCTTCATAGTGGGATATGACAATGAACACAAATGATAAAGTTATACAAACAGTCAGTTATAATGCTATTTTTATTATTAGTTCAATAGTTATTCATGAAAAAGAATATTTCAATAATGATGGTTTTCTTCTGGATATAGCTCCATAAATCCCCTCGTGGGAGGTAAACACAAATTTGATCCATCTATAATCATGTCCTTCCAGGCTCCAGCTACTGCGACACACATACCAATTTCCACATCAATCTCGCAGATCTATTGTGTTTCACTATAATCAGAGTCTACATATATGATGTTTACATGGATATGAGGTGAATAGAGAATCTTACTTAATTCTGAATCCTTTTTCAGGATTTTTGTGCCACTATTTATATCACAGACTACAGGAGCAGTCGCTGTTTTCCCCGAAACAAGGCGACAAGGCCTTTGTACACATACATGACTGGAATACAAATATTCATTCATGTGTTTTGTAGCCGATCATATGAAATACTAACCTTGTCTATTGCTGTCCTGTCTGGCTGACCGCACGGAGGTTTGTCTGCGCCTCTGAAGCCGCCTTGTCTCAATGTGTCCAAAGTGTGTCTTCGCTCCTGGGACCTGAAAAAGCAAATTAACAGCACATTTAGAATCTATGAACAGCTGGCTTGTAAAACAGTACTAAGCACATCCCTCTGGTCTTTCAATGTAATTTTAAGTGCATGCAAAAGGTAAAGTTGTGTGTTTTCAGTTGGCTCATTTTATGTTGAATGTGTCATTGTAAGATGAAAATGTGCATGTATGTCACAACAGTGTGTTTATATTGTTCAGTAGAGCTGGGTGATACATTAATAATCATCTTGATACATATTTTATATGATGATATTTAATAATTATGAGATGGGTTATTGTTGATCTACATTTATTCTTTCTTCTTTTTAAATGATAAGAACTCAGATGTTATTCATTTGGTTCATCTTGACTTAATGTCACTGAATCAAAATTAATGAAACAAAGAAAATTAAAATAAAGTAAACGAACAAAATAAAATCAGAGGATGTTTTCCACTCATTGTGTGTTTTTCTCATTGTTAATGTCATTGTCTTTTTTTTCTTATTTTTGCATCATGCATGTCATTACCCTGTGCACAGGCGAAGCAGCATGCAGGGTGCTGTTATGTATTGCTCCTGTGTGTGTGTCGACAGGATGACTTGAGAATACCTGGATGAATTTTCACCAAACTTGGTGTGAATATTATGCAGGTGGATATATGGAGATGAGTCACTTCTGGGGTGGATCAGTCATGGTCAAGGTCACCAAAGATATCTTGGAAAACACACGTTCCATCATATCGACAACCATCGATACTACAGAAGTGACCTTGGCCTCAAAATAACCAGAATATTATGTCATCCCGAAGTCATAACATGATATCCCAGCAACCAATGGGGCTAAAGTACTAATCTTAGCCACAACGTAACTGGAAAACTATTTGATATCATCTAATTGCAGTAAAAGTATGATAAAGCCCAAATTACATCATAAAGTCCTGTAGATCTGTGCTTCCTTCCCCTCTGTTCTATCTCTATCCTTCTTACAGGTCTCTAGATGTTCTGGATGTGTGGCTGCTGGTCATCGACCGGTCCAGTGTCTGTTGTTTGCTGCTCGATCTCTACCCTTTTCTTTTGTCTCTCCTCTGTCCACTAACGCCAACTGGTCAAGGCAGATGGCCGCCTACCCTGAGCCACTGGCTGGTGAAGTCCCTCCCCAGTTTCCCTAGGTTTTCTCTCTGAGGTTCTGTTGGGTTAGCTCTCTGTATAGTATTGAGGTTTTGGCTTCAAATTGTGAAGTGCCTAGAAATAATCTGGGATTATGACTGGTACTATACAAATACAACTGAATTGAATTAAATAAGATGACTTCACATGTGGCTCATTCAAAATTTTTGCTGTTTCTCTCTGTGCACATGTACAGGATATGGATCAGTCCTCTGATGCTTTTTTTCTAGTTTTCATCTTGTTGCGGCTTTGTAATCATTCCCTTTCTGGGCTTTTGTTGTTTCATTTCATTTTTGTCATTTTCCTCTTTTTGCATCTTTTGAATGATTTGACATTTATCCTGATAATTATTTATATTAACTGATTTTATTCCATGTGTATTCCCCAGCTCTGCTGTTCACACTGACAGCTTACTGTTGAGGTCAAAATTATTAGCTGCCCTACGAAAATTGTTTATTCAATTGCTGTTTGCAAGAGTGCCAGATTTTTAACAGAGCACTTCAAAGCATGCTAGTTGGAAAATAAAACAGAATTATTTTAGGAAAACAAAAATGACCAGGGTCAATATTATTACCCCCCAAGATGAACTGCCCTTTTTATTCAAGCACTGCACAAACCACCACTCTTTAACTTAGTAATGGTGTGTGAATTGAAAGTAAAAATCAATCAATCGATGTTATGTGTAAAGCACTTTAAAAAACAACCACTGTCCACCAGGGGCAAATAAATTCTAACACATCAAAACTGAACATTTGACATTTGTCCAATGCTCTCTTCAGGATTTGAAGCATCACTTGTAAAAGCATCAAGCAAATGAGTTTGGGTCTGAGAAGAAGAATTTCATTGAAGGATATGCAAAGTTATCAAAGTGTTTCCAAGAATCCAGAACTGGAGTGAGAAACATGGGGAACATTTGGAAAAGAATCACATTTTCATCCATTGTATGTGCGTGTGGTTTCTTACATCGGCAGGTGTCGCGTAGCGGGAGAGGTCGGCTGTTTCCGACTGGGGCTCCCCTCACTTCCTCTCTGTCTCCCCGGCAATGAAGCGCTGTCGCTGTTCACACGCATCCTGCCAGGATGTACGTACAGAAACTTAGTGAGTGAGGCAGCGTGGCATCTGTGTGTTCATGTGAGGGAGTATGTACACGTATATTCTGCTGCCAGATTTCCAGCTCATGCAGCACAGAGTATTATCTCTGTGTAGTTGTGTGGGTGTGAATGCATTCAGACTACTCCGGCGTGCATTCAGACGTGTGTGTTCATGTGAGTGGGCATACCGAGTTGTGTTCTCCGTCTGTGGATCTTCTACTGTCAGGTTTCCAGTGCTGCCTCCTCCTCCTCCTTCCTCTCTTCTCCCTCGCTCCGACCTGAGGAAAGAGAAGATGCAGATATATAAAGCATACATTCCACTGGAGAAAGGACAACCAGTACCAGCTGAAACAGGACATGAATGTTCACCTTGTAAAGCCTGAAGCATCACAGATTTAGTGTGGAGCGTTTATTGGACTGTCGAACAGTGTTGGGCAGAGAAAACACAAGCAGTACTCGAGTAAAAAGACTGTTACTGTCTAACTCTACTGACTCAAGTAGAAGTACTCAAACATTAAAAACTACTCAAGCATTGAGTCACTTCATAACATGGGATTTATTACAGCTTCATATATTGATTATACATTGATTTTTTGTTCAATATTTTTGTTTTTTTTTACTTACTTTATTATTTTTACTTATTTATTTATTTCACCAGTGTTGTTGCTTAATTTGTAGACTTTTACTTATTTTCTTGCATACTTTTTTGTTCAGTGTTTGTATTTTTTATTCTTACAGGTCCTATATCAAGACAGTTGAATTTATATATGCTTATAGTATGTGTCCAAGTATTAAATACTTCTGTATGGGGGTTGATCAGATAAAGAGTGTTGACTTGTTCAGTGTGTTCATATTGTCGACAATGAATACAAGTCTTAAGCACATGTTGAAAACACACCACTATTGTCTGAATTTACTCTGATCCATGTTTGTAATACGTATGTCACGGTATGTCCTTGTACACTCAATATATGAGATATGTCTATGAAATAATGAGACTGTGCCTGTAAGTTTCCAAATCATGTTAGTTCACTGGTAGCTACTGATTTAAGTGCACATGTTTAAAAGCTGAGCAACGCATTAACTTGAAATTTTTGGTGAAATTAAAAAAAAAAAAAAAAAACAGCAGCTGAATCTTTTTGCAGTGTTCCTCACAATTGAGGTATATGAGGAACACCTCATGTCATGTACATGCTTGAATGGACCAAAAGCTTTAGTGAAAGCAGACAGGATGTGCAAGAAGAGAAACGCTCTGGATGCACATGCACATCAAAAACTGATGAAAACATTCAATACACTGAACAAACCATTCGAAATGATTAACTCAGTATAAGAATAAAAATGGTTTAATTCCTCATCAAGACATCGTTCCAGCTCACACTGCACTCTCGGTGAAAGAGTTTCTGGCCTAGAAACAAATCACAGTGCTGGATCCCCCTCCCTATTCACCTGATCTAGCATTGTGTGACTTTTTCCTTTTTTCCTCAGATCAAATCAGCGTCTAAGGAACACGTTTCGAGTCTGAGTCAGAAGTGAACAAAAGAACAGAGGTTCTGAAACAACTGTCTGAAGACCTACTGCTCTGCTTTGATCAGTGGAACACCTGAATGCAGTGGTGTGTTGATGCAGAAGGAGAAAGACACTGAAAGACGTTTATGTTCAATAAGATAGTTTTACAGTATAAGTCTTGTTTTTTAATAGCCATACGTCATTGATATATACTGTCAGTTATATTGTTTATAAAAATGTGTCAAAGGGAAGATAAAGTTAGTTTCAGAAATGTATAAAAATGTTAGTGTTTTTCTCTGCACCATGAAAACCAGCAGCTTGCAATGATTAGACTCAATATGATGTCTGCCAGTAATCTAGTTTAATATGCATGAAAGATAAGTAAAGACATGATTGAATGAATGTGCAAGAAAAGAAGAATAAAACTTTCCAACCAAGCTTAATACATTTTATTGCCTAGATATTAAGTCCTTTAACTACCTGTTTAATGGCTTAACAACACAAATAAATAAACAAAATCGGCAACAAAATTGCACAAAGATGAAATAATGAGAAAAATTAACTTAAAATATGCAGCAAAATGAACAAAATAAGCAACAACATAAACAAAATCAGAAGCTATATAAAAATCAGCAAAAATTAGCTTAAACTATGCAGAGAAATGAAGAAAAAGCAATTAAACAAGTAATAAAATGAACCAAATTGCACATGAAAGGAACAAAATAAGCACAAATTGAACAAAGACAAAAAGATTTTGCATCTACACCAGCGAACAGGCTATTGTGGACTGTGGTAGAGACCGAAATGAAGCGATTGAGGTTTACTAGGTGATGAATCTTTTTACTGTTTGTTCCATTATGTTGCTATTTCTAAAGGCGGAAAATCTGGACTCTTTCATTTTGCATTACTCACCAACCAGCAAATGTCACTGATCGTCCCACTAACTCTACTTCCTGAAGATTTAACAAGGAGATCACAAGTACTGTAGCTTAGATGCACTGTAATTTGGTCTTCATGGAAATAATTGGGCAAAAAGACACCCACGTGGCAAGCAATCTGGCACACATTTTTCTTCAAGATGGGTGTACTTTTCTGCACTTTCCATCACACAAACAAGGAAAATGTTAAGTTGATATGGGACTGAAGAAAAATAAGGACAAAACAAACAAACATCAGAGACACGTTTGAGATGAAACAAGGGGAACAACGAGGTCACCTACCCATCCAGCACACTGATGTATTTGTGAGGGATGAGGCCCTTGACTCCGCCCAATTCCCCTCTCCACCAATCACAAGAGGCCTTGCTGTGAAGGATGAGGAGCTCGCCCTGTTTAAATGACAGCTCTGCAGGAGATCTGGCCACGTAATCGAACATGGCCACTGCCTCCCACTCTGCACACACACACACACACACACACAGTACTGTTAAGACTGTTTTAATTTTAAATCTTAAAATGTGTTAAATTAAAAATTTCAAGACCAAAGAAATCATGAAAAAGTCTTAAATTCTTCATTACCATAGACATTCAATCATATTTAACTTCCTGTTTCTGTTGCTTTAGAGCTACATCTCCACTCAATCTGTTGGGACGATGTAGCTTTGTTCATTTTGTATGACATTAAATTTTTCAGTCAATATTTTATTAATTTTCTTTACCTTTAAAATCGTTTTGCATAATATTTTCAAGATTTTCTGGTCAGTTTTGTACCATTTTGATCTATTTTGTTTTTTTTCGTGTTTCTTTTTCTTGATTTTTCCTCATTGTCCTGATCATTTTGGTGATTAACATAACTATTGATGATTATACTTGTTCTGGACTATTTGTTCAGCACTGCTTTAAGGAGGCAGGCAGGAGCCCTTGGGCAGGTCCAATTTTGCCCCGGTATGCATGGGCGTAAATCCTGGGAGGAACAGAGGTCCGGACCCCCCCTTTCATAAAGTTGTCCCCGCAAAAAATCACATTGTAAACCAAATCATTTTTCATTCAAATAGTATAGTAACATTTGTTGAAGGCATACTGTACTACAAGTGGAACTACTTGAAGCCACATTGTTTGACATTTATACCTACTGAAACATAACCCCCCCCCCCATCCTCAAAGTGGTCTGGCCCAAGCTGTTGTGGCAGCGAAGCTGCTGATTCTGTCACAGAGACAGGGAGTGAATGACTGGTGAGTGACGGACATTAAAACCTTAATCAGTGGGCAGTTAATAAATTATTTATCTCCACTTGTTCAACCACCATATACACAACATGACAAGTGAAGTGTGATGCTATGTTTTACACAAACACAGCACACTAGTTGAGCTAATGAGATTAACAAGGTGTTAAGCTAACAAGCTAAAACAAACCGTGCATTACTGTATTTGTAGCAAAGCTGCTAGTCTTGAATTGCAATGAGTCTGATAAACAGCCTGTCCTGTCTGCCTGCTGCAACAGGCTGTACCAGGCACTATTGCACTATTAGCTTAATTCACATGTTAGATTTCCCTACTGAGATATCATTGTACAGATTCATAAATAAAATGTAGGGCATCATTGTTTTTTTAAAAAGAGGGTTTTCTAGTTATAACTTAGGGTGCTTTCACGCCTACAGCATTTAGTCCGCTTGAATTGGACTGGAGTCCGGAACACCTGCAAGTTCGGTTCTTTTGGGCTAGTGTGAAAGTGGACCAGTTTGCTTTGGTTTGGACTAAAGAACCGGACTAAAGAACTAAAGAACTGTACCGAGACCACCTTTTTAAGGTGATCTTGGTAAGGTTCGATACACCTCCATCCGAACTCCAGTGCGGTTCACTGATGGTGAGAACGCTGACCAGCCCCAATTCGGTCCAGCTGTCTTTAATATAGCACTTTTTGGTCTACGGAGGCTTCCATGGCAACCTGCGACGTACATTTCAAGAAGCTAGTAAACTTCTCTATGTCAGAGTCTTTTGATACGTTTTCTCCGTGCCAAAAAGAAGCGCACAGTGTTTTCAACCGGAATACGATTTCCATGCTGGAACAACAGCAGCATTTGTGCTTTTTGTACAAATAAATGAGAATAATAAATTGCCACAAAAACAAGTAAAATAGTACCATTCATTATTCCGAAATAAAGCTAAATCCGATATTTTCGTCTGCTGGATTT
>JAQQAE010002112.1:0-23125 GCA_029823295.1 Pseudamia nigra
TTTTTTCATTTTCTTGAGCATTCATAGACTCATATTCTTTGTTATTTTGCTAATCGTTATGCATTTTCATGATGAATTTGTTCATTTTTACTCATTTTATTAATTATTTTCTTAATTTTTATTAATTTCTTGATAATTTTGTTAATTTTTACTCATTTTCTTTACTATTTTCTTCATACTTACTCACTTTCCTTATTATTTTTGAAATTTTTTATTCATTTTCCTGATTATTTTGTTAATTTGTACTCATTTTCTCAATTATTTTGCAGTCTTACTTTAGATTTGTTACATGTAATACAGTACGTCTGCTTTACTCTAATACTGTTTGTACAATTACACAGACAAAAATTTCTACATCAGTCCTTTTGTTGGTTAAACAAGCAGTACGTTTGAGGTATTTATTTACAAATAAAATAAAATATGGCATTCAGAATGATGCCTGCAGAAGTGCATAGTCACTTGAACATAAGAATCATTAGGTGTGTTTCCATAAATGTATTTAAGATGCAGTTTGATGTTTCACATTAGAAAAGACTTATAGAAATAGGACAATTCAAATAAATTTTCCAAAATGTTTTTCTTTTGCTCACTGGAGGTTTTTTTTTTTTTTTTACATTTTGAACATTGTAATGCATATTAATACTGAAAACATAACAACTGTGAAGAACATGTATGGAATTATGTAGCAAACAATAAATGTTAAACAGCCAAATGTTTTTTGTATTTGAATTCTCTCACTAGATTCACAAGACAGTCACCATGGAACTGTGTTCATACCACACGTGTTTTATCAAGAGCGCCACCTTCTGATGACATTTCGCAGCAGTTTATTTGCTCCAAACCGCTCATACTGTACATATTCTTTTCACAACATTTGAAAACATCACTTGCGATTCACATTTTTGGGAAATGTCTGTTGTATTTTCTTTACCTTAAAATGAGTGTGTTTGCTGCGGTGCCTGAGGTTTTGCTTTCTCACTCGCCCAGCTGCTCCAGGCAGATGGCCGCCCACCTTGAACCGAGTTTTGTCAGAGGTTAAAAGGAGTTTCTCTGTCCTGCTGTCACCAAGTGCTTGCTCCTGGTGAATTTGTTGTTTTTTTTTTTCCTCTGTAAAATATTGCAAGCTCTTACTATGTTTAGTGCCTCAAGATGATTTGGTGTGATTATGTGGTGAAGTGAAGGAGCATTTCCACAGTGGCTGTCCTGTTCGAGTCCAATCATAAACCAGAATGAACAGAATGGACAATTTGTGTTGCCTGGGGTCACAACAGATTTTCCTACCTGCTCCCTCCGTCTTCAGCTCTAGATACGAGTTATGGCTATTAAAGGTGCAGTCTAGCTTTTAGCTGGTTGTTTTTAGCTTTCTGCTATAAATGATTAGACAGGTGACCTGCCAGTTGACAGGTGTATCTCAGGTAAAACTATGTCCATATTGAATAAATGGAAGATACGAAGGTCTGAATCTCTCCGGCTTCATTAGTGTGTTGCGTTACCATAGCGACATGTCAATCAAACCCCAGCACTGCAGTGATTTGTTGGTTTCTTTGCAGTAATATCTTAATAACAGGGCAAAAAGTTAAACATGGACCACGACATTACTTATTACATGATCCAGATAAAATGTTTGAGACCATAATAATAGGTCTAGGTCAGGCAAACCCTTAATCTTCCCTTAGCTCTGCTGCATAGTCCCAGGCTGCTGGGGGACAGTGATGCACTGAGCTTCGCTCTCTACCTCTTTATCTCCTTTTTAACTCTTCCCTTACCTCTCTCTCTAACTCTCTCCCCGTCCTCTCACTCTCTCTCCCACCATCTCCCTCTCTCCTTTTCTATCTCCATCTATCACCTTCTCTCTGGTCGCCTCTTTTTCTGTCCATCTCTACCCCCCCTTTCTGATTTTTTTTTTATTTTTGCGATACTGTGATACGAACTTGCATCTTCCCTGTAGTTCTGTGCTTCCTCCCTCTGCCCGAGGTCTCTAGGTGTCTTGATGTCCTTGCTGTGTGTTTGCTGACTGTGGACCGGTCCAGTGTTTGTGTTTCTTGTTGTTCTACCCCTACTCTTTTTTGTGTCTCTCCTCTGTCCACTAACCCCAACCGGTGGAGGCAGATGGCCGCCTACCCCGAGCTGCTAGTTCTGCTGGAGGTTTTTCTCTTCCGCGTAGTCTTTGTATAGTCTTGAGGTCTCAGACTTGAATTGTGAAGCACCTAGAGATAATCATCGACGATGATTGGTGCTAAACAAATAAACAAATAAAATTAACATTCAATTTGGACTTGTTTTGTTGTGCTTTCTTTATCTTTGGTAATGATGGTGTTTTTAATGCATTCAATGTCACATAGTTTCTCAACTATTCTACCTCCTCAGTTAAGTTTGATTTACATTTTGACCCATTCTGCCCTCCCTAAGACACCCGGTCCCCAAGGGGTAGGTTCATTATGAACATTTGGGGGTTGGGGGACCAAAATAATAATGAAAATGGGTAAACATAAACAAAATAATCAGGAAAATAAGTACATGGGAACACATTACTTAAGATAATTGATGAGAAATTGACAAAATAATTAAGGAAATTGATTAAAAAAAATTAACCCCTCCTTGAATTGTCACCTTATTTTGGTGGAGGGTTTTGCCTGCCTGAGTGATCCTAGGACCTAGGTTGTCAGGATAAATTCACCCCTGGTAGGGTCTCCCAAGGCAAATTGCTCCGAGGTGAAAGGTCAGACTAAAAGTGATTCAGAAGACCCGTCATCTGCAGAAGGGTTGTCAGGGTCTGATGCTGTGTGATCTGTGTGGCAGCCGAAGGCAGGGTCTGGGTGGTCCAATCCCTGGTTACCAAAACTAGCTCCAACTGGGAGGAGGCCCTGGGGCAGACCCAGGACACAGTGGAGGGACTATGTCTCTCGGTTGGCCTGGGAAAGCCTGGTGGACCCCCCAGAGGAGCTGGCTGGGGAGAGGCTGCTGCCTCCGCAACCCTGACCAGGATAAGTGAAAGATGATGGATGAATAAAAATTAACAAAATACTTTATAAAAAGAGAAAAATAAATAAATAATCAAGTGAATGAGCAAAAATAAATAGAATACTATGGGGAGGGGGTCTAAATACACATTTTACCAATATTGAGGGTGACAAAAAAAAAAAAAACACCTCCCCGAAATCTGTGCATATCCTGCTGCCATTTTTTTTTACAAGCTATTGTCTTCTGGACATTTTGACAATAAATATATTTCTCAGAGACATGATTCGTAACAATAATGAGAAAAATCTCATTGTAAAGAGCTTAAACGTATTTCTATGTGTGAATGAAGATTATAATAAAAGACAAATGTAATATTGTGCTCTTATTGTGTCTATCTAGACAGTATTAATTTACTTCCATTCCACGTAATTTCCTTAGACCTTCAGATCATCACCATGAGCAGAAAGACTGTTACTTCAAAGTTCACCTCAAAGTTCAAGATCCTTCATTCTATACTTCCCCTTTTCCTGTCTGTGCCATGTGTTACAGTTCTATCTCCCAAATGAGCAACCCATGCATTGCCATGAGGCCCGACTAGCTTAGCTAAGTCCTTTCTTGAACCAATCAAGATACACCCCCGTAACTAAATCCTCACCAAACCCTGTGTGTGCTCAAGACTTGAGTTATGTTCTATGATAGCCCTGGGTGATGTGTTTTGCCCTGTCCTATCAGAGGAAGCAGGTGTATGTTTGCAACACTCACCACCACATGTCCGGCTCCAGATCTGGCGAACTCAGGCACGGCTCGTTGCTCCGGCAGTCTGCGCACTTCCTTCTGGTGTTTCGATCACCCCTGCATTAGGGTCGGTGGGTGATGTAGTTCGGAGTTTTTTAAGGTGAATATATAGACAAATAGAGTCAGCATGCTATTGAAAAGTCCGATGTTTTTTCCCGCAGAACAATGGCTCAGGTCTGTTCCACTCTACTGTCTCTGTTGAGCTGCTGGCATGACAAACTCTCTTTGTGTCTTCTGAGTTCTGAGACTGTGTCCTCAAGCTGTGTTCTGATTCCCTTCTCTGTTCCCACATTCACACAGCTGTTTAAATCAACTTTGTTACCCATAGCTCATTACGTTGATGACAATTCACAAACCATGCCCCCATTCTCCAAAAGGTGTGTCAGTACTTCCCTGAGCTGAAAACCATGCCTACAGAAACTTGCATTGTAACACATGGATTTCATAATAGAAGATACATCCCAGAATGCCAGGCTGCTTCTGGTGGGTTACGTGGTCCTGACTGAGAGCAGTAATTGTATTGCTGTGATGTTACAAATATCCAAAAATCCAAATGGCTTGCTTCACATCCAGCTATCTGAAAAAGGGCTGTGTCTTTTCTCCTCAGAGTGACAGTTTGACAGTTTAACATTGTTTTTAGAGTTGCCAGACTTGTTTTTTAGTCGACAAAGACAGGATACCTCACTCTTCACTATGTGTCTTCTTTAAGAGACAGGAAGGGAACAGTATGGTGCATCATCTTTGTAAATAGAGGATCTTTGCTATGACCTTTCTGAGTTGCAATAAGGCAGTTTCACATTCTTCCTCTGAAACAAAAATTATGAAAACCTGTCTCCAGAGGGCTATAGGACCAAATCCAACCATACATCTGCCATTGGAGATAAAAAAAAACTCATAGTACAGAATTTGGAAATGGGGGAATCTTCTAAAATCCTGTGTATTTTTTTATGTTCACTTCCCTGCCATTGTGACGCCAAAGTCTCATCTGTCCTCCGATCTCCCTTTCATCACTGGCTCTCAGAATGTACCAGACTGTTCCCCTTCCAACACTCCATCACAGTGGCATGGAGCCCTGGAGATGTCTCCCTGCTAAGGAGTGATGTAGTGGGCCACGCTAACAGACCCTCTCGGCCACTATTATTAACCAGGCCCAACCCTCATTTCTCAAGGCCTACAGAAACACACTCACACAGGCATAAGGCAGAGGACAAAATCCAAAAACTAACACGTACCCACAAATAAGCACTTCACTCAATTCTTCACTGGAGATAAGCCAGCATTGCACGCTTTCATATGTTTGGAATTAATGTGATAACAACTACATGAGGACAATCATTTGGTGGTTAAATTAACAAATTAGCAGTAGTGTATTACAGCAATGACTCTTTTTCCTCAGTTTCACAACTGGACTGGCCAATGATAAAAGCAGTATTATTACCACAGTATGCAATATTCAAATAAGAGATTTGTCATGTAATGAAGAGAATTACATTTCAGACTGCATGTATAATTCATTGCCATCAACCTTAATCTAGTGCTCAGTGCTACACACACAGACTGCAAATGAAGGATAGAAACACAAGTGCCTTATCTGATTCACGAAAGCCACTGTAAATTAAAACTCAATTACAGCAAAAATTAATGATTTTTTTTTTTTTGTCATTTGTAAGTGTAAGGAGAGGGTCGGCAACCTTTACAATCTAAAGAGCCATTTTTGACCAAACAGCCTTTAAAAAAATGTGTCTAGAGTAGGGTTGGATGCTATGGGAACAAATCCATATTGCAATATATTTTGTCAATACCGTGATATATCAAAATATACCCATTTTTAAGAGAGTAAAACTCACTGTTAATGCAGCAGGTCCCTCAGGCCATGTACACACATAGCTAGATATCTGGAAAAACGGATATTTTCTCATGCATTTTTGCATTTTATCCACATAAAAACTCCAGTTTAGGTCACTGAAAAGAATTATGTCTGAAAACTCTGGCCAAAGTGGAGATTTTGGAAAACCCATTTTTTGTGCTTGTATGTCGACAGGATAAAATTGAGTTTTAAGTTCCTGAACATCACTGTATGTGACCAAAAAATGGATCAACATCATGTGTGCAACCCAGTGGGCAATGGCCAACGTGGGAGAAATTTTAAGTTGTAATACTGCTGCTGGCCACTGGGGAACTGAAGCCTTTTTCCCACAGAGATACAGTACATTGAACTTCTATCTGAAAATACTAAGTGAATGCATTTTTAGTCCTGAGTCATTATGGTCTCAAATGTTTTATTTGGACCCTCTAATAAGTACAAAAGTAACTTTTGTCTCTGTTATTAAAAAATGACAGCAAATAATCCAACAAATCACTGTCGTGCTTGGGTTTGATTGACGTGTTGCTATGGTAACTCAACTCCCTAGTGAAGTCAGAGTTAGTCGGACAAGTCACTATAAAGCAGGCTCCGGTAGCATACATCGAGCTTCTCCCTGGATGAATGCTACATTACTGAACTGCATCATTATATCAACGTCCTCAATATTGTCATTTTTTACATCAAGCTCAGTGTCAGCCACGATACAGTTATATTGTCCAGCCCTAGTCTAGAGCCGCAAAAATATTTAAACCCCTTATGTACTACATGACATATGATGAATGTTTAAACTGTATTTTTTTTCTTACGATTTTCACTTTTTTCTTAATTTGTTCATTTTGTTGATGTTTTGTTCATTTTCTTGATGATTTTGCTTGACACTTTTCATTATTTTGTTCATTTCTTAAGTTTTGTTAATTTTTAGATGACCTTATTCATTTTTGTGAATGCCTGCTCATTATTTTTGTTCATATTCTTATTTATATTCCCTTCCTCGACTACTGCGTTCATTTTCTTAAATATTTTGTTCATTTTTTAATTTCACCTTCATTTGGTTGTTTCACTATTTTTGTGAATTTTAACTTAATTCTCCTGTTTTAATTTTGTAAGATTTATAATTTATTTCATTTTCTAGATTCGGGGTCAATGTTTTTCAGGCCAAGGACCCCCAAACTGATGGCGAGATGGAGCAGGGACCCCCTATTATATACATCTTATATAATTGTGTTTTGTATTAAACTGTGCCTGTAAACTTATCTGGTTATTGTACATTCAGTACTAGACTTTTCAGATAATACACAGGTTGATATATTCCTGTTATTGCTGCTTCTGCTGGAGGTTTTCTCTTCTGTTAAAGGAAGTTTTTGCTTGCGCCCAGTGATTTGTTGGGTTTACTCTCTGTATAGTCATGAGATCTCAGCCTTGAATTGTGAAGCGCCTAGAGACAATCGTCGATTATAATTGGCACTATAGAAATGAAATTTTAATGACTTGTTCATGTTTTTGTTTTAAATGTGTTATTGTGTATTAAAAGATTTACATTTGGGGGAAAAATATTTTGTAGCATTGTTAAAAATTTCACAAACCCTCTGCAGTACCTCTGTGGACCCCCTAGGGGTCAAGGACCTCCTGTTGAAGACCTCTTTGTATCTGTTTCATCTTAATTTTTGATCATTTTTTTAGTTCTTTTTTAATTATATCCTTATTTTTTTACTTTGCTACTTCCATCACTGGATGAAGGCACAGGAGCCACTGGGGAGGGGCTAAAGACCCACATGTAGCCTTGGAACAGGAGCTTGCAGACCCCTGAAGTAGGGTTCGGCTGAGGGCACGTCCAAACCTCCAGTACTGGTTCTGTTTGTGTTTCTGTACATACCATAAACTGCATGAGACTGAGTATTGTTAAATCTCCTACTGCGGTGCATGACATAAAATAGTTTTATTTTGTGCTGATGGGCTGCAGAGTGTATTTTCTTGCTTGACTGGGCTGGTATTCCTTCATTAGTCAATCCCTATCAACAGAAATGCCATTCCTGGGTGTGAGTGAAAGAGCCTTAGCCTTCCAGTGGTGTGTATCGAATTCCTTTACCACCTAGTACTGCTAGTGCTGCCAGCTAGGAAACAGAGTAAATATAACTGCTCCCTCTGTAGCCCACCAAGGCATTGATTCATACATAGGCTATTGCAGCTGGGAGCTACAAATCTGAAGGGAAGTCAGCTTATTCATAGAACAAAAATATAGTTGTTTCGTACACACATCTCAGAGGATTTGATTCAGTATAGATGAGGGCTGTCAGAGCAGCATGTAGCAGTGGGTGCCTGCTCGACACAAATGCACCGTAAGTCTGTAAAACAATGCCAGTTGATGACATTTTCCAAGTGTGTACTGTATGTGTGTGCATATGATAGTGCCTTTTAAAAGGAAGGGTGATGCTCTTCACACTTGTCAACATTCACATTGACTTTAAAAAAAATAGATTGAAGGTTAGACACTTTTCTGGTTATGTCACTGTAATGCTTCACACGGCATGAAATCCTCACTCAGATAACAATTAAACAAAGAGGAAGGGGAGCGGTAGAGACAGATATGCATCTTTCCACGTTGCGACAACAAGTGACTGTTTGGAAATTCAAAGACACTGGTAACAGCCAAGGACAGATGGGAGGAAAAAAGAGAAGCGACAGATGAGAAAGACTGGAACAGACAGAGACGGCGAGTGGAAAAAAAGAGGAGACAGGGAGAGTATAAAAGGCACAGGTCGGGAGTACGTTCCTCTGTTGTGAGAGAAACCTTGTTGAGTGAGCCAGTGGCTGTGGCGTCTGGCACGGCATCAGTCCATGTGATCAGACAACGGGCGCCTGGCTCATCACCCAGTCACTTTGTTCCCCCACCGAAAGCCTCAAGGCCTGACTGCCTGACTGACTGGTGAGAGAGAGAGAGAGAGATCAAGAGAGGGAATGAGAAAGACGATGCTCGCTGCTTCCATTCATTTTCACTGAATAGGAAACGCCAGGCAATTAAAACTAGTGCAAAACACAGGCTAAAATTAGCTTTCCCATGGGTCACTGAGGGAAAAGTCAATAGTTCAAAGGATGACTTCTCTTTCTTCCTCAATCTGTCTGTCACACATGTATAAAGACAACACATACACGCACCGACAAGATATATAACGGCTGTCCTGTGCACTGCCCTGCAGGCTGTGATCCCATTGCCCAGATAGAATTCCTAATTGATGTGACAAAGTGCCTGGGAGTGTCCCGTTTCTCCGGAGTGGTTTTCTAAAATGCTGCTCCAGCCTCATTCTCCCCTCGCTCTGTCCTCTGTCGCTGTGCTATTCCTTTCACAACCACGTGTGGTTTAAATGGGGGTAAAAACAGTCTCTTGACATCCGACGGTCGGATATTATTATGATCGCCAAATATTGACCGTGGCTACGCGGCGGGCAGGATTGCGAGGACAAATCAAACATCAAAAAGCTCGGCTATAAAGCGATGGTCTGTGCAGATATGAAAAGCATAGCAGCGCGTCAGCTTTCATCTGGTAAGATAATAGTCCAGTCATCACTGTTAAGAAGACATGGCTTTAGAGTGCAAAAAGAGATGGGTTTGCTGGTGGAAGCTTTTAGGAGCTGTCACTCTGAGAAACATGACAGCATGGCTAAAAATAATGCCTGCTTATAAACTCAATGTCAGGGGCTCAGGGCGTGTTAGGTGTCTACTTAAGAGACCGCAGTGTAGGAAAAAACAACATTTGAGCATGACTGTGCACACGCGCGCACGCAAACGCTATCAATCTCAGTGTTGCATTTCACTGTCAACGGGCAACAAACATAGAGTGACACGAGCCGACCCATTCTTTGTTTTCTTGTATCTAGATGGATGTTCTTGTTGTGTTTTGTTTCCCATTAATTAAGTGTGGGGGTGTTGGTGTCAGTCAGTATTAATTTCGAAGTGGTGATGTGCCCGGCTTTGTTTGTCAGTCTTCCTTTATTACACTACACTATTGTCACTGAAAATCATGATTAATTTGTTGAATTTAATGATGTATAATTTGGCAATTTAATTTTTTTAATAGCTGTCAACTTGACAGCAAGGAGGACGGAATCTATTTCGAAGGCTGGCTTTCGAGCGAGACTGGGTTTGAGTTTACCAATTATGATTTGGTTGGTTAAATTGTCATGCTGCAATTCAATTACGGCCAAAGATAATGAAAGATATGAACAGAAGTTTTGTCTCGATTTTGCTGCATTTGTCTGCAGCAGATGTATACAGTATGTTCCTTTGCTTATTATTTTATGTGTGAGTGCCAAGCCTCAAGGCCTCAGCACAAACTGTCCATTGTTTTACTGGACAGATACCAGAGATCAGAATCTGTCTGAAAAAGCGGTGTCAGTGCTGTTCTCTATGAGCCAGACACCACCAGGCATCTGTCTGTCTGTCAGGTAACTTCATACATTTTGGCGGAAAAATTGGTATTTACAAACTTTACAAAGAGCCACGAATAAGGCCCCCGTTTGCATTTTTGTACATTTTTGTGCAAGCCAAAATGCAATGACTTTCAAGGGATGAACCACGACCTCGTCCACAAAACAAGCCCAGAAGGAAGGGGACCACACCCCCAATGCAGAACTAGTCACCTGGTGCAAAGCATGTGCAGGCGTACTAAGACTTGTGTTGAAGCAACTGGGGGTCTTACCCATAACTGACTAAAAATTAGCAGCAATTTATTCTTGACAACTTGTTTTGTTATTGTCTTTTTTCACATAAATTGTAGGGTCTGTTGTTATTAATAAAAAATCTGGCTTTGAATCATAAATAACAATCTGGCAGGAGGAACTTTGATTGATTGATGAGATTTCGGCCTTGAATTGTGAAGCGCTTAGAGATAATCGGTGATTATGATTGGCGCTATACAAATAAAGATTGATTGATTGATTGACTGATTGAAAATATTAGACAAATCTTGGCATGAAAGATTTCATTGAGTGTCAGTATATTTATGCTCAGTTACATGTGACAACAGCTGAATGAGTAGGAGTAAAATGTAAAAATGTACAAAAGAATCAATTAAATAAAATAATAGTCCAGTAAAATATCAAAATGCATACGTTAAGCCACATAATAAGCAAAAATGTACAAAAATAATCACAAAAATTACCAAGAGGAAGAAAAAATAACAAAGTTTACAATACAATTAAAATCACTAAGACAATAGTAAAGTGAATTATAACATTACAATACATAATAAGCACAAATGCATAAAATAATCAAGTAAGTTAAGAAAAAAAATCAAGAAATTGAACAGAAAATCCACAAAATGATGAAAGTAATCAGGCTAGTGAACAAAGTGAGCAACGAAGACAATGAAGAAAATGAGAAAAAGTGAAGAAATTGAGCAAACAAATAATCAAGTAAGTTAAACAAAATAACAAACATTTATGAGGCTTTTCCTCAAGTTCTGACATTTAGGAGCAGTTCTGCTTTTCCTTAAGTACACGTTCAGTTCACTGTGTTCATCTCTGGATATCACCCTGTGAGATGACCTTTACTGCCTTCCGGGGTTTTTGTATTGCGGGCAAATTTTCAGACCTAAAGACACAAAGAGACAAAAAGCCATTCACTGACAGCTGCAGCGAGATTAATTCACTGCTAGAAGAGATTCACTGATCCCTCCATGAAAGCCTCCCCGAGCATCTACTCACCTGTATTGTGTATGTACCGCATGTTTGCAAGACGTGAATTTGTGTGCATGCTTGTGTATGTGTTTCCTTGTTGCTGCCTCTGCTGTGTTGAAATTCAAACCCCAAAAGTCTTGATATGGGCTATTTACATTCTGGAATGAGAAACAGATTCAGATAGGGACAGTTTCCAAGCCCCATTATGTGCCGTCACTCTCAAATCAAAATCAATTTCCCTAGCCCGCGTTCGTCTTCTCTTGGGCTAAAATATTTTCTCTTCAAGTGTGCCTGATGAAAGGTTTTCTTTGCACAGCCCTCGAGCCCACAGTATGCCAAAAGGGGAGGCAGTTCTGCTCGTGTGCCACCAGAACACATAGCAAATGCAAGATGGAAGAAAGCAGTCGACGCTGACCCAAGCTGCCCTGCACTGCTGTGTTTGTTTAGACCAGAGTAAGTAAGTGCTTCATACTAAAGACAGATAACATCACCACCAGGAAACACACGCATACAGAGACAGATACAGGCAGACGTAGCAGCCCAAAAGTGCTTTTCTGTTGTGGCGCATGTTTGCTTGTGATGTCTGGTGACTGAGCGCTGTTTGTTCTCCTCCCCATGCTTGATCAGGTTGGATGAAATCTCCTTCTCCCTGCCGATGGCGGCGGCACAGTAGCGGAGGGGGGGGTACTGATCTGTCAGCACACCATACAGACAGCACTTAAGAGACTCAGGGTAATGGCTGTTTGTAGGCCCTGTTAAAATCCCTCCCCTGTTGCTGAGGCTTAGTGTCACTTAGGAGGAGGGTGTGATAGATGCAGCACAAGCTACGGTGACTCTAACTAGATGCCTGCCAACTGGAGCCACAAGCTTCTGGCCATGAAAATACCAAGAATCTAATCTAATCTAATGGAAACTTTTAGCTCCAAGTTGAATTTTACACCTTGGTTTATCATGTTCAATTTGCAGCATGTATGGAAAATGGCATAATTGGTAAAAATAAAAAATAAAAAAATACAGGAATTTGCAGAAATTTCAGACAATAATGTGTTAGATTTAGAGTTTAGTCATTGAGGATTACAGTCAATTTGATGCAGTATATGCATCAAATAGCTTTTCCCACCTGGCAAAACTCTGTTAAAGCCTATAAACACTTAAATTCTGTTTGTAGCTGCTTTTATGGATGTAATGTCATCTATATTTTATTTATTTTACTCGTAGTGACTAGTGATGTGTAGAGTAAACAGGAATAGTACATGAGTAAGTAAATTTCTAATTCTAGTGACTCAAGTAAGAAGTACTTGAGTACTTGAGAAAAACTAAAAACTCCATGATGAATTAATTACAGGCTCATATATTGCATCCAAACAGCTATTTTGGCCTTTTTTTGGTTATTTCCTTTACTACTTTTAACCATTTTGTTGCTTATTTTGTTCATTCTTTAACTTACTTGATTCTTTTGCTCATTTCCGCTCATTTTGTTGCTTTTTTTCTTTTTGTTCAGTTTCTCAATTGTATTTTTTATTTGTGTTTACTCGATTATTTTCTTCTTTCTTATTTTGTTCATTTTGTGCTTATTATGTTAGTCATATAATTGACTTGACTATTTTGTTCATTTTGTTAATTATTTTATTATTTTTTTGTTAATTTCATTGCTTATTTGTTCATTTTGTTCGTTTTTTGTTCATTTTGTTGATCATTTTATTACATTTATTGCTTATTTTGTTCATTTTTTATTATGTCTGTAAACATGGTCATTTTCATTTGGTTTACTCATTTTGATAATTTACTTAATTATGTCGCTCATTTTTTTCCTTGTGAATGTATTGTTTTGTATTTTTTTTAAACTACTTTTTTTTAATATTCTCATTACATTGTGGTCAAAAATAACTAAAGTACAAGTACATTTTTTTCATCACAAATATAACTGAGTTGGAGTAAAAAATATTCTATCAAACAACTGCATACAAGACAACAAGTACATTTTTTGAAAAAATGACTGAAGTACATGTAAAGGAGTAAAAATACTTGAGTGCTACCTACCTCTAGTACTCACATGTACATTTTACTTTTTTTTTTTGCATCAGTGCAGTGTAAATTAATAGCTGCATACTCTGTTATTCATCACATATTCATTTTTTCCTCCTGGACATTATTAGCATTTCTTGTTTCTATGGAGTTTTTTAAAATATAATTTATGTAGTTGATAATATCATGACATACTTTATTATGGTGGAGGCTTTTGTGTCTGTTGTTTCTCCAAGTGCTGTGTGTTGTCTGTCATTTACCACGTTTGTGTATGTTTTTGTGCAAAATTAAAAAAAAAAATTCAAGCATCCGATGCATTATATAAAGGGTTTTAGTCAAAGACTAATTTGCACAATGTGTCAAGAGGTTATTTTAAAGGTGAGAAAAAACTGACCAAAAAATAAGACAGATGCAGTTACAACAAATTATCAGACAATAAGTATTAAAACCACAAGCCAACGTTGTGGCAGAAAACGGGTGTGAAGTGACAACAGTATGAATGTTTATTTTGAGTATTTATTTTTCTGACAACTTTTACTCCTGATTTTTAACTCAAATGTCAACCGGTTACATATTTAAAATAGGTGTGTTGCTTTGTTTGTAATGCATCTGAAGGGGAATGTTGTTTAGTTTTATTTTGCACCATCACACAAAATAAAGTCAGATTTCAGCCGACATGAGTGGGACAAAAACACATTGTGGTCGTACACAGAGTGTATATCATACATGGTAAAAGGAGGACAACCTAAACCTATGATTTTTTAAATTTAACTGTACTTGAATGGAAATGTGAGCTCTGCATATGACTCCTGAAAGTGCCTAGGGACCGACTCGGGATATAAACCGGTACCTTAATCGAGGGCACTCATAGGTGAATTAACCTCACATGTTTTCGATGGCAGGGGGGAAACCTGTCCAACACGAGGAGACCAAACGCCCTGCAGAAAGGTCCTGTTCCTGTTCTGGGATTCAACCCAAACACCCAAGCTGTGAGACGATGGTCCTGACCACAGAGCACCCCATGAGGTGTTCAGTAGTGGGAGTATTAATACCGACATGGATGATGGGACAGTCAGACTGCTTTCCACAGACAGGGTAGAGGTAGAAATGCAGGAATACCTTTACCTTGTAGCGTCTGAGAACATCAGATTTTAATCGTAATATTTCTTACACTAGTATCTGCACTTAAGTGTGAGTACAGTGTGGTTGTTTGCCAGGTCGGCAGAAATTTCAGGTAAATTCAGCTTCAGTTTAAACAGATCTGACTGTTCAGCATCTAGAAGCAAAAGTGCAACAGCTACAGTATTCAGAATATTACATTTAAACTCACATTTAAACTTTAAACTCACGTTTAAAGTCCATGAGATTAGTTTTTTCCAGTCCTGCTCCTACAACCCTTTTCCAGAACACAGATATTAGAGAGTTAAATATAACCAGTGATGTAAAGAGTATGTCATAAAAACCTACTCAAGTAGAAAGTAACTTCACTACAACCTACTAATAAATATTGTGCTCATTTTTGTTAATTTCCTCGATTATTTTTGATAATTTTGTTGTATATTTGGTTAAATTTTGTTGGCTGTTTTGTTCATTTTTAACTAACTTATTTTGTTGTTCACGTTTACCCTATTTTCTTGCATATATTGTATTTACATTTTTTGTTTACTTTTTACTGCTTACCTTGTTCATTTTGGTTAATGTGCTTGATTATTTTGATCATTTTCTATCAAGCTATTGATAATTTTGTGGATTTTTCCATTCAATTTCTTTGTTGTATTGTTAATTTTCATGAATTCATTATTTTCCTCATTTGTGCTTATTTTGGTCTATTTGTTCCTTAGTTTATGCACTGTGATAATTTAATTGGTTCTTTAATTCGTTTTTTACGTGGACTTGTTTGTTTTCAACCTTTCTTACTCCTACTCACTCAAATGGAGCAAAATGTACCTGAGTAAAAGCATATATTTTTTTCATCACACATGTAACTGAGTACGGGTGAAAAAAAATTCTGCAAAGCAACTGCATTTATTCGAAGCAACCACTCATGTACATGTCAAGGAATAAATGGTGTTGCGTACCACCCACCTCTAAAATAATGAACTAAATGTTTACAGATTCCTTTTTTCTCTGCTGTCATTGAAATGATGCACAGATATTCACGCTGTACAGACAAATGAATAATCCAATAACAAAATACAGTTTAAGCATACACCTCTGCTCACTTATTGGTCCATGTTATCTTACAGATTGAGTACAGACATAGAAGACATAGAGTTAGCTATTATTATGTTGGGGATTCATAACTCAATAAGAACATGGCTGCTGGTGATTTATGCTGCGGACCATGGGAGTCCGCGCATAAATCACCCAGAGCTCACCTATCGCTTTCACTTATTCATGCTAGCTATTATTTATACCGCCACCGTCTGGCCTTGTGTGATCAATATCCTTAATTCTAATTACATCTCAAGCACTCGCCACTCTGTGTGTTGGAACAACATGCATTTGCGTCAAAAATGTTAATCAGCAGGTCGGCGTGAGGCACAGAAGGGGAAAATCACTGAATGAGGGCGAGTGGCAAAGAGAGATGGAGTGTGATTAAGGTTGAGTGCCGGAGTGCAATGGGACGATGTTGAACTTAAATTCCACTGAGATCAAAACATAATCTGCCAAATTCACCTGAGGGTCTGTGAGGGATGTAAAAGAAAGGCTAAGACCAGAAGAATAGACGGGGATCAGCCTCAGCAAACAAACAGGGCTTTTATCCAGAGCAGACTGACCCGCTGACACTCCCTGTAGTTGGCTATCTGTGCTCCCATCGCCTGTTGACTCTGCTGCTCACTGGATTTCAAACAAGGATCAGACCTTGGCTCAAGTCAAAATCTTGTGTTCATAATGCTCAGCGTGCCAGCAGACGCTATAGGATGCTGGCTGTGATAAGGTCTTATCGTGTCCTCAGTCGCTATGGGTCATCCTGCTGTAAATTCACCGCCGCAGCGATGATGAATAGTAAAAACTGACTGGTTGTCTGTGTAATGGATACATGACAGGGCTTTGTGATCACAGCAGGAAAACGTGTTCCCGCGAATGTGTTTGTTTTTTACAGAATGATTGATCTAATGTGGTCAGTACAACAGTCAGAGGCCTCCAGCCTGGATGTAAACGAACTGGCCTGCTTACATGGTCACCGATATGAGTGACATAAAGGAAGTAGAAATATCATAAAGATCACTACAAACTGGCTGTAGAAATTCAGACATAGCAAGAATACACGTTTTTCCAAACTGTATACCACTCGCCCATAAAAGGCCACCTAAGCCACTCTCTCTCTCCCTCTCTCTCTCTCCCTCTCTCTCCCCCTGCATGGCAGCGTGAGTAGCAGTAGGACAGCTGCTCTCCATTTCTCCTCCTGAGTGACTCTTTCATATCTTTATTTACGTTACAATAAATCTTACGTTAACTTCATGGCATCAGCTGCTCTCGTTATGTTGCTCCCTTTGAGGCGGGACGTGGAGTCACCCTAAAAGTGACATGCTGTGGTGAAACCGCCAATTTACAGCACCTCAGTTAGCATTTGATTTTTAATGTAATGATGGACTGTCTAGTCTTTTTACTGAACTTTGTGTTTCTTGTCATATGAATTCGTACAGTAGTTGTAGCACTGATAGGTGTGCACCCACCCTTCCTCTGCATAAAACAACTGATGGTCTAAAGCACATTAAGAATGTAAGAAATGTCAGAAAATAACTCTTGACAAGGCACACCTGCGATTTGAAAACTTTTCCAGGTGACTACTTTGTGAAACCGACGATGCCATCCTTTATTCAAGTATAAAAGCAATTGTTCTGAGATGTATTTGACTACACTAAAGTCAAACGTAAGCCTCTGAGAGATATTTCAACCATATCCTTGTATTCAAAGTAACATAATATTAATGGAAAGCAACAACAAATCCTTCTAAATAAAAAAAAAAACAAAAGAACACACTGAATATAATTAGCTTCATTTTAATATTCAAGTCAGTTTTCAATATCAGTATCACTCAAAACATCAATCAAAACATCTTGATACATTTTCTCTGCAGTCTGGGCTCCTTTTCATGTCTGTTTCATCTTGTTACATCATTTTCACTTTGAAATGTTTGTCGCGCATGAATCCACAAAGGGATTGTCTGTTTTTATGCTCTATCGTCTCATTCACATAGGTTGAAATTGCTGTTCGTCTTGGGACGGAGTACAATGATGCAGATGTACAGATATGTGAAAATTTTACTTAAGTGCAGTAATAAAGTATTTGTAGTTACTTTCCACCTAACGTGACGGTGCTGGCAAATCGAGTGAGCTGCGCACATGTACAAATGCGAAGAGTCACCCTCATCTGCTGCCGACCCACAAAAATGACTCACCCTGATAGATGTGTGTTTGTGTGTGTTGTTTACTGTAGGGATGAGGAGTCTGTGTAATCCAGAGCACTGCTGGAGCAGCACGGAAACTGCTGCCGAGTGATGTTAATCCCGCAAGAAATAAAATAAAAAGAGGTGAAACAGAAAAGGTCACACACAAGGAGGGAGCGAGATGAAAGAAACTAAAAAGAAAATTATCCAAAGTCAAGAGAGGTTTTCCAGGAACCTTTCTTGGAGCCCATCCAAGGACTGTTAGGGTGCACAAAACTGGCAACGAGTGTGTAGCTTCTTGTTTATGCAATTTAGTAATGCTGAAATGCATTTTTTTCTGTTTGGGTGAAGGTATTGCGGCCAATTCGCTGCCAAATATTTAAAAAAATTGAGCTTTGAGCTCATGAATGTTAAAGAAGTGTCTCTGAAAGGGAAATTTATAAAGGAACAGGAGTGTGGGCCCCATTAGCATGTTTCAGGATTTTTATTATTGTGTGTATTTGTGTGTCAGTCTCACCAGAGCCTGCTTCAAGCGCACACAATATCTCCCAGTGGGTAAGTTTCACATGCCCTGACATCAACTTTTGTCAAACAAGATTTGCCTCGTACTTGTTAAACTAATTGGCCTTCATCCTAAACTCGAAACAAATCATGCCATGCATTGCATTATAAATTTACCCCAGTGGAGGTTCCTGTCAATAGCTGGAGAAAAAGAGAAAGTGTGTGTTGGAGAAAAGACGGTTGTGTGGTAAGCAGGGGCACAGAGCAGAAACACATCATAGTTGTTGTTTAATTTGATGATGTCTCCGGCGAGAGCAATGTGGGCGTGCTGCTGGCTCACATCTATCTTCCCCTCTCTGTTTGTGAATGTGTTTTTAACCACTAGATCATTGTAGCAATACACTGGTGGCAACGCTCGGGCTTTACCCTGCCTGCAGCATCGATCCTCACAGCTTCATTTACAACACTATGGATTTCTGCATCAGAGGGGAGGAGTGAGAGACAAAGAGACAGCGAGCGAGACAGAGAGCGGGCGAAATGGAATTTTTAGAGGCAATATAAATACAGAAGTATAACAAATGTCTCCAAACTAAATAGAAATACATACACTGCTTTGAAGTTAACTCATGAAAACTTCAAAGCGTATTGGCACTTACTGTTTTTTCCTTTCTTTCAAAGCTGTATTCCAGTGATTTAGTTTGCACTTCAGTAAAGTTACTGGATTTATGAGAAACATGAATAAAAATTAATTGAAATTGTGTTTCTGGTTCTCAGTACAGCTCTTGTTTGTGCTCGGTGTTGGAATGGTGACACCAACAAAGCAAAAATAGTGGCTGTATTGTTTACGTGGATGTTCATATTGGTAATTACACAGACAACAGCAGATGGCCAAGTCATAACAGGAACACTGTGCAGACAGACGCTACCAGTCAAAAGTCTGGACACAACTTCACCATCAGCGATTTTTCTTATTGTTGAGATGTTATTTTTCTAGGGCAGGGGTCTGCGACCTGCAACACTCGGACCATGTGTGGCCCTTTAGCCCTTC
Organism: Pseudamia nigra; assembly: GCA_029823295.1. Taxonomy (NCBI): domain Eukaryota; kingdom Metazoa; phylum Chordata; class Actinopteri; order Kurtiformes; family Apogonidae; genus Pseudamia; species Pseudamia nigra. Next base: position 19,260 of record JAQQAE010002112.1, read on the forward strand.
CCCTGTGCCTCCTAATAACACATAATAATAAAGCCAAATGAACAAAATTAGCAGGAAGAAGAAAAAACCTGAGCAAGAGAGTGAACAAAAACAAGAAACAAAATACACAAAATGAGCAAAATAGCCAAGTAAATGCCCAAAACCAAAAAAACAAAAAAAGCGATAACAAACAAGATTAAAACAAAACAGAACAAAATAATCCACAGCATGAAGAAAAATATCACAAAAGCATAAATCGACTTAATGAAAATGAAAATCAAAATGAAAAAAATAGTCAAATAAATAAACAAAAAAGAAGAAATTGAAAAAAATAAGCACAATAATGAACAAATGTAGCAAGAATCTACTAAAATAATCAGAAAGATGAACAAAATTGAGCAAAAATGACCAAAATTCTACATAAAATGAAAAATAATAAAACATAAAATGATCAGGAAAATGAACAAAAAATATATATATATATATCAACAAAATGAATACAAATTAAAAGTTCATGAACCAAATTAGTGGTACATTGCCATTAGGATGTGCATCATATGTCATGTGGTTCATACAGGGTTCAAACATTTGTGGTTCTCGATACATTCACTTTCTGTCTAAAAATGATTCTTTAGACTGTAATGGTTGTTGACCCCTGTTCTATGGGGTCGCCACAGCAAATCATCTGCTTCCATCTGACCCTCTGCCTCCTCTTCTCTCATAACAATTAGCAGCATGTCCTTTCACAACATCCTTAAATCTCCTCTGGTCTTCCTCTGCCTCGTGCATGGCAGCTCCATCGTTAGCATCCTTTGACCAGTGTCTCCACATTTCCTTCTACGCACATGTCCAAACCATCTCAATCTGCTGTCTTTGTCTCCATAACACATTACACATTCATACTACCGGTAGTAATAAAACATCCAGTCTGATGAAAAGAAGACATATGGGATTATGCAGTTAAAAAAAAGTGCTAAACAATGCAGAACATGCTTTATGTTTTACATTTGCTTCGATGACAGTTTTGCACACTCATGGCATTGTGTCATCATGGCTCATAGTCCTAAACATTCTTAGAATCCTCTCTTTTGGGAAGGAGTTTTAACTTAGGTGTGATTTAGGAGAGATTTACAACACCCTATGTGGGCATAAACGTACACAGCCGCGCACGCCGTCATGGTTCATACTTTGGGAACCAGCTGGGAAGCAAGGTTCCAAGTTCTAAACCAAGTTTTTTTGTGTAAACGCTCGTACCTTGGTTCATGAACCAGAGAGACTCTGGGTGAGGATTGAACTAAAACTTTGATCTCAATGAGGAGGTGGGTTTGACACCGTTGCAATGTATAACATATAATTTGGAAAGCTTTGATTGGTCAATGATACCTGTCCAAAAAAGCTTTCAAGTGAAAATGGGGATTGAGTGAACAGAGAATCAACAGAACTAATTAGAGTCACTCAGGACAACAAATGACACTATTTGATGTTTCTGTTGAGTAAATAATAAACCACACTTTATATGTAGCTGTAAAATGTTTCAAAACAAAGACCTCGCAGCAGTTTTGAAATCTTCATTTATCTTTTCTGTTGAGTCGTTGAGTTTGAAGAATGACTTCAGTTTACAGTTTAATGTAAAGTGCAGAGGTCTTTCCGTCAAAGCTTTTATTCTAGAACCTAAGTAAAGCAGGGTAAAAGGATGACAGCAATGATTTATACATCAATGTTTAATAAAGATCCATATTCTACCCAGACATTTTATAAACATTGGAGGAAAACAAAAAACAAATTGAAGACATTCACTGTTTTTCAGTGTTTGTTCAGAAGCATAAAAACTACTTATGTTGCTTTCAACTTTTCAAATTTCATTCAAAAAAACCATTTATTTTCACTGCTGGGCTCAGCGGTGCACAGCGCAGGAGCAGGAATAAGAGGGCTTCTGACTCTGAACTCAGCCTTCTTCTGCACGAGGTAACTGAGGGTCGAAAGCAAATTAAGAAGAAAAGAAATGACACAAATCGACTGTTGACAAGTCACCCCTGTGAGTGTGGAAAGCTGTCATCAAAGCTAAATGTGGCTACTTTGGCCAATATAGAATATAAAGCATGTTCTAGGTTGTTTAACACTTTTTTTGTCTGCTACTATATTGCATACATGTTCTGTCACACTTTGAATGTCTTCAGTATTAATGTACAATACTGAAAATAATCAGAAAGAAAAAAAAGGTTGACTGGTACTGTATGATCATAAAGACATTATGGTAAATGGAAAACAGGAAAAAATATAAAAGTCCTGCCTGTAAGACATGGACTCTAACATTCATGATTCTGTTTTTGTATGTGCATAAATATCTGAAAATATGAATCATGCTGCCGTTTTAAACTTGAGCTGTTTCGAGGAAGTCAATCAAGGTATGTTGATATGCTTTGCATATTAACTGAGAACAGACCTCTGTCTTCCTCTTTTTTCAGTTTTATGGGGGCATCCATGGTTAAAGGTACATTACTGCCAATTACTGTCATGTCAGTGTGGACAATAGTTTAACTAGGGCCACATCCCATTGGTGCACACTCACATTAGCATATTGCACATTGGAAATCACATCCCAATAACACATGTATTACTTTCTTTTTCTTTGTGGCTGGTGTTCGAGTTGTTTTTGGTCACATTCAGACTTCTACTGAGTTGATATCTATGCCATATCCATGTGCTCATGCATGAGCAGCTGTTCTGCATTGAACAACCGTGCCAGGGTCAGGACGAGTCCTGTGACAGATTCCGAAAAGACTTAGAGTTCACACGAACCAACTAGTTTCAGCTGATTTTTTTATGATGACTGAAAGACTGGTGATCACAGATTGAACGACTGCACCTGATGAAGGATCACACGCTACATGACTTGTCAAACCAACTGAAGTCAACTGAATGCATCGCTCTCTCGTACAAAGTGTTGCAAGAGCGGCTGTGTCTACAAGACGGAGGGTGTCGCTCCCCAATTTGAGTCAGAAGCAAACATGGAGTATAAACGGCTCGCTGTTGCCGTTTTTGCCACTATCTGCTTTGAGACATCCAGGAAGAAAAACATTCCCACTACTTTCTCTCATCTTTGTGTGTTTGTTTGTTTGTTTGTTTATTACTTTATTTGAGCACCATAAACACAAAAGGTGATTTTTTTTCTTAGGAAAAATAATAATTAAAACAAAAAAAAAAAAACAACAACAGGAAAAGAAATTTGTACAGTTTGCTCAAAAGGAGTAGGATGAAGTTCACAGAACTTATGTGGACCTACCTCCGGCTTTCAATGAACATGAAACTGCAATTTCTACAAATATTTTCACAATAAGGTCTTAAGAAGGCAACAGTCATTAACATAAATACTCCCATGTATAATAAGCCTGAGCCTATGCTGTCCAGCAAATACAAAAACATCAGTGAATCTATATTGTAGCACAGATAATGTATCTATGACCAATGAATCTTTTTTTTTTTTGACTGTAAGACTGAAAGGTACGTTAACACACCTACACAACCCTCATTTGTGATCGTACACATTGTTAAAGGGCAAACACAAAACATTTTGTCAAGTAGTTTCTCCCAGACCCTTGATACATAATACCATCTGTATTATATTCATTTATGATCAAACAATATTAGCTGAGGAGAAAAGAAAAAAAAAAAAACACTTTTTAAACAGCCGCCTCCAGAGGCGACTAATTGAAAAAGTGTTGGATCTAAAATCTACACCCTGGGTTGGTACAATTTATTTCAACTTCATATTTGAGTAATAGGGACTTTTTGTAAGTCTTTTTAAAGTTTGCCAAATTTTTACAAAGTTTAGTATCTTCATCTAATCTATTCCATAAATCCACACCTAGTAACACACATACTTTTCA
>JAQQAE010002113.1:0-23121 GCA_029823295.1 Pseudamia nigra
AATCACCCATGCAGAAATTATCCAATGGGAGGCTCGTACCTATTTGCTTAGTTAAATCCAGGTGGTGAACTTTTTTTTTGGCCAGACTGTGTATGTCGTTTGGTCTTCTTGCATCTTCATTTGAAACCGTAGATAACCATCTTTTTTCTCCTTTTATTCAGGACCAAAACTCACCCTTGATTTGTTCTTGTTTGAATTCACTCACAGGTCTGGTCCCTCACTAATTTCCATGTGTCATCCATCCAGATTGATATCACGGCACTGATGCAATATGACCCATCATCAGGCTGTCCGATATTCTACCACTCAGTTCGTGATTCATCCAGCAGATGGACTGTGACCACGTTGGCTGCATCTGACACAAATCAAATGCCGTGACCCCAATCCTGCAGGTTACTGAACGGTCAAACAGGTTAACAGACAGTGGTCAGCAGCAGCTGCAGCAGGGGCCATTTTTCTAACACTCACTTTTCTGTCTTTGTCCACTGTTCCATTATTTCCATAGGGCGAGACAAAAGTTGAATTTCTGATCTCTGTGGGAAAATTCAGCAACGACGCAGCAATGAATTGTAAGACTCTGAAGACAGAGTAAACCAGTCAGACATAACGGGACTAGGGGGGAACTGTGAACTCAGAAGAAATATTTCCATACCAGCATGTGGGCTGGGTGGAAACCTGAAAATTATAGTTTCCATGATTTGTTTTATTTTATTTCTTCTTAGCTCAAATGTGCTAAAATCGGTAAAAATCACAAAATTAGAGAAAAAAAAAATGTTTGTGTCTTTTTGCAATTTTTTGGTCTGTGCATCTTTAAACGTTTACTGGTTTTTGTATGTTTTAGGCCATTTTAAAAATTTTATATTGGGTATTTTGAGTCTTTTTATATTGTTTATGTTTTCTTGCAGGTTAGTGTTGCGTCATTTCAATCTTTTTCTTGTCAGTTTAATTTTTTTACATCTGTCATGGTTTTTTGCATCTTTTTACATCTGTTATGTCGGATTCATATTTTTTTTGCATCATTTACAATATTTTGTATTTTTAAAGGTTTTTTCATTTTCTTCATATTTATTTATTTTCCATGTCTTTTCATAAATTCAACAAAAACTACAAAAACATACTCTGTTGACTACGACGTTCAACTTAAATAAGGTATTAACATTTTTTGCACTAATTGCTATTGCTTCTGTCATGAAAACACATTTGGCCTCATTACTCAGCTCTACAAGAATTCATATTTCCTCATTAAATTAATTGACAAACATGATGTTTCTGTTGGAAAACAGCAAAAAAAGAGATTAGACGCAATTTTCTAATAATTCTGAGGTTGTTCTTGGATTTTGCTAAAGGGTCTCTGCTTCTTTTTCTTCTTCCTCTTCGCTGTAGGTGAGCAGCCGTGACATGGTGTGAACATGCTAATGGTCTCTGTTCCACAGCCACACCTGGGTTTCACACTCACACACACATCACACATACAGTACTGAACACGCAGAGCATGAAGCAAACAGCTGAGACAAATTTGTCACTTTTGCTTCCATCACAATAAGATAACATAATTTCTGTTCTAATATACCACTCCCAAGAACAAAAAACAAAAGACAATCTTGGATTAAGATTGGCGCCACACAAATTGGAGTAATGGTTTTATTTTCTATATAAAACTCTTTTACAGCTCAGAACAGACAGTTTTGTGAGTGTTGCTAAAAACGAAGACAATAAATTCAGTCATAAATGAATATCAGCACAAAGATTCATGATGGAATAAATTAGAAGACTGAACGGCACATCACTTATAGATGCCAATAATAATTTTGCTTAATAAACAAATTGTGTTTGTGTAAAAATACAACTTACGGTATTTTTCCACTATGAGTTACTCTCATCCATTCGTGGTGATTCACTTTATAATAACACAGCCGCAAATAGTTACATGTGAGGTATAATGGTTTAATGCTGATTTGTGGATGGTGTTACACAGTGATCCATTGAACTGAGGGGGAAACGCTGGATCTGCTGACTCCTTAAATAACACACTGTGCTCACTGTAAGAGCAGCATGTCACCCCATGTAATGATGTGGCTCCTACTAACTGCTGCAAAGCTGCAACGATCATGTTGCATTTTGGGCTTAATAACACACTGTATCAGCAGGCTAATGCTTCATTATGGCAAGAGACTCAAAAATGATGACAACACACGGCAAATGCAGACTACATCGGAAAAAGAAGCAGCAGTCGCAAGCAATGAACCACCAAACACCAACACCACTGAACACTGAATACCAAACAATTCCCAGTTCCTCTGATCATGTGCATGGTTGTTCTGCTACCAGGGTGTTAGTGACAAAGTCTATTTCTACTCCCGATATTCCAATGCTGATTGAATTCATATCTCTTCTTTGTCTTGAGGTACTTAAAGTGCCTTACACTGTGTCACATTCACCTAGTCACACTTATAAACAAGGAGTAACTTCTGAATGACATGCTCTACCCTCTGAGCCAAATATGAGGCACAGGTCTTCATGATTTATCCAAAGAGCCCTCATGCCATATGAGCAAAATATGTATTAGACTTCATTTGAGAGATAACATCTTTAAATTTCTTTATTTACCATTAAGCTTGAATTATATCAGATCACGCATGAGTCAAATGATTCTAAAAGGAAAAACTTATTGTTTGATTTTTAGCCAATTTTTTTACATGTATTACTGAAAGTATTATAATTGGATTTCATTGCAATTCTATCTGTGCATTTTGTCATTGAAGCCAAAACGTTTGACATTTTTCAGCTTAATTGTTATTTTGATAAGATCACTGAAGCTGTTATAAACAATGAAATAGGAAAAATTTTAATATTCATTTTGTGAAAAAAAGTATGTGCTGGCAACCATTTATTGTTATTCTTTAACTCAGTGCCATCAGATTAGGTGAAGTTAAGCCTTTTTTTTTAATCAGCAGAGAAAATTTTTGATAATGCAGGGTAGTGTTAGGAATTAAATACATTATTTTCATGCAGCATGGGTTCTCTCCTGGTATTCCAGCTTCCTCCCACAATCAAAAACATGCCGTAAAGGGTAGGTTAATTGGTCAGTGTAAATTGTCCATAGGTGTGAACGTGAGTGTGAATGGTTGTCAGCCCTGTGATGAACTGTACCCCGCCTTTGCCCTAAGTCAGTTGGGATAGGCTCCAGCACCTTCCTCTCCCCTTGTGAGGATTAAGGGTAGAAAACGGATGGATGGATTTTCATGCAACACAGGCAGAAAAACAGTAAGTGCTCCATAGTTTGGCAACTACATATGGAGAAAGTGGCAAATGTATTTCTTTTGTAGGCTTAGACTGATGCTATGTTAGTTTGTTTTTACATACTGTCCCTATGTTGACAGAGGCGGGGCATTTTCTTATCAACTGTTAATTGATAGCCTTGAACTCTCAAAGTGTGACATCTGGGGCAAAATGCAGACACACAAAAATATCTATTAATAGAAATGAAAGGATTGGCAAAAACAGAACCCTGCTTCACTAAAAGGAGCAGGTAATGCACTATTTCCACTCTTACCCATATGAGCAGAACAATTTTCACAGTGCATTTATTCCAAAATGATCCTCTGTGTGTGAAGCCACTTGTACAGGGAGAGTAGATGAGCGCAGATGAGTTAAATGGAGACAAGTACTGATTCATTTGTTTTGGTTCACCAAGTGAGGCAAGACCTTGACACACAAAATATTAAAGTAATGAGCTATGGCCAGTTAGAACCATTAACAATCATAAGATTATACACACTAAAATATGCAGGGTGCTTTCCAAATGTGGAGAGCTAAAGAACCTGACCATGAAGAGGAATTTGAGTGTGTGTGTGTGTGTGTGTGTGTGTGTGCTCCTGGACCAACTCTCGAACACGGCCGAGTGCTTTTTTGCAGAGAACAAAAGAGGAATTAAAAGCAGAAAAATTCATCCATTGGCAGCACATGGCTTTGTTTGCCATCCTGCCTTTTTCTGTACAAACAAACAACTGCGATTTATCCATCTGATTCAACCCTGTCTGCAAATGCACACCAAACACCACTGATACAGAAAGCTTTTCTAATATGCAGTTAATATTGTCGAGCATTCTATTTTACCCCAAACCATGATCTATTAACACTAACCCTAACCCTGACACTCACCCTAGTTGTTTATGATGTTTAATCACAGTACATAATGCAGTTTCACACAGTAAAACTATACAAATAAGCAATAGCCATTAGATTGTGCTCCTGGTCTCTCTCTCTCTTTCTCTCTCTCTCTGGAGCACCAGCATATTCATGTGATACATTTTGATTTTGTGTGTAGGTAATGCACCATCCAAAGCATTTTCATTTGGAAATGGTTAAAAGGGCCAAATAAAAATGGGCATGAGGTAATTACAGCACTATACCAAAACTCTGTGCTGTTACCAAGGAGACCAAGGGTGAAGTCCATCATCATGCATTTCAGTTTCATGTTTTGTGCTTTTTCTATGTATTCCTTGTTCCTAACCACTTCCCCTAACCCTAACCAAGTAGTTTTATACCTTTACTTATATTAACTACCCAAAAAAAAAGGTTATGAGGTTTAACTGCACACAAAAAGAAAAAGGAGACTACGTATATATTACATGGTGTGTCACTTGGACTGAGAGAGGTGAGAGTGAGTTTGGGACATATGCATACACTGGGGTATCCAGCTCATGCACGTTGCACTCTACACATTCTGTCTCATGCAAACACTTCACACTTTACCAAATCTTGATATATCAATTCACACGAGGTATATCCCTATATGGCTGCAAAGTGGGTTAGGTCCTCCACCCACTAGCTGGGCAACCCTCATTTCAGTCTGAGGACTGATGGAGTAGATAGATAGTCCAGAGTTGGCCTACTCTGATCCAGTCCCATTCCAAGCATTTAGCAATTTTCTGCAGATGCTTGGAGTGGTAGGGATACCTATCAAAAGCCTAAGGATTCATACCTGTCATTATATGACAAGTTACTTGAACTTACACTAGCAGCATCACAGTGACTCGGAACATGAACAGCAGGAGGTGTTGTTTCAAACCTGCAGTGATTACGGATGCTCTTCAGCAACCAGTCTGTAGCTACTGTATATAATGTGCTGTCTGCACACAGGTGCAAAAGTGGCCTTTTATTCACAGTGCTATATGTGAATTACTTAATGTTGCATATTATTATTTATACTGCAAATGATTTAGTTCAAATCTGTCAAAATTGTCAGCCTTCAGATTTGACCATCATAGATACATCTATCAATGACAGAAAATATTGCGTTAATGCAACCCCTCCTCTGGCCTACTGCAACATCTAAGTGGGAATATGAATAAGCGTTGTTCAAACCCAATGGGTCCTATTTTGGAAGTCAATAGCTCAAAGTCAACAGTCTAAAGGCTGTGGTCAGGGGGATGTGGGCAGATCAAGTTTGGTATTTTGCCAAGTTGACTAACCATCATGTGACCGGTGCCTCGTACAAACAGGCAGAGCTTATGTACTTAATTATCAGTGGGAGTTGTTTTTTTTTTCATAATGTACAATAAATCTCATGACGATGTTCTGTGTCTGTCATCATTAAATAAGACATCCTGGTTCAATGTACTCTCTTCCTTGCCTGCCTGAGAGTTCTTTGACCAATAAGATACTCCATGAAATGGAGTCAAAAAATTTGACATGTGAAATAAGAATAAATGTAACTAAATGTACATATCTGAGTGACTCAGTAAAGTCGTATAGTGAATGATTTCTTTTTTTTTTGCTTATAAAAATTCAGATATTGAATATTTTCTCTTCTATGGAAAGGTTACAAAAATCTCAAAGTCCTCAGTACTTGCCCTGGCACTCCCAATGTTCAGGTGTCCAGTGTACTCAGACTAGGGCCATAAGGTCTGAGCTGCACCAAGGCGCAATTGTCCCCCCTCTCCGCCCACTCCCCTGCTGGTCCACACTCACATTGGCTCAGCCCCAAACAGGCTGAGGTGCTTCTACTGGATTTCTTCATTATGTAATGCAATGATTTTCTGTTTAATGTGCTGCCCAGATGCACAGGCAGCAGGAGAATAGGTTTATATATCAGATACATATGTATATGTCAGGTCCTTGGGCCCATGCATGAGCCAATGTGCCCCACAGTGGTCCACCTCTTGCGGGGGCTGCTGGTTGTGCCAGTTTGGTTGCACATTACTCAAACCATACATGCATAAGGTGTGAAAGGCACTTGGGCATGGCACAGACTGGGAGTGTGATTTAATGCCACGTCTATGGTCAAATGATCAAACTATAATACTGTAAATGTACTAAAATAATTTGTTTATTTTTCTTTATTTCTTTATTCAAGTATGTATGTATGTATGTATGTATGTATGTATGTATGTATTATTATTATTATTATTTTTTAATTAATTAATTTATTTATTTATTTTAATATGCAGAAATACACACAAACCATGTTGCTTTAAGGAATAATGTACATTGTATCCATCACACAATTATATATAATTGTTTCAGTATGAACACTACTATATGGCCACACATCTTGAAAGCACTACGCACTGCGTGCGTCTGAGATACCAGTCACTGGTTTGTTTTTTTACACCTAAGACTGGGGTTTTGTCAGTCACTGGGACAACTGTGTTTTTTGTTTTTGTCAGCATGCCAGCTACCTAATTTTAATACAAACACACCCTCAGATGCACAAAGTGCATTTCAATCTCAGCAGCGTGGGCGCGTGAAGGAAAGCAGGCATTTTCACTGAGGCACAATAGGAAAGTGCCATCCTCTTTGCAATGTGCTGTGCAGAAAATAGATTCTAATGTGTTTTAAAAATCTACCCAGGGGTTAACATAATTTTACTTACCATCAGTATTTGTTTGAGAAAAGTGTGCTATCAGAGCTGCAGAAGTAAGATAACATTGATTGCATTTTTGCTTTTAAAAATGCACCTGGATCTTGTTGAAATGCAACTTGAACACTGCAAGACTTACTAGAACAGCCTAGAATTAACACAGAAATCAGAAAGAGGGCAGGAAGGCAGAGAAGAAAGACGACTAAAAAAGTGATTTGAAAACAGTGGAATGAAGTAAACAAGTTACAAGACTGAAAGTGAATATAAATTGAGGAGTTAACAGTGGGCTTAAGTGGAGACATACAGAGAGGAGGATGGTGTTTTTCTCTAGCCCAGGTGGGGATAAGAAGCTGCTCCCTTTGTTGTTTTGTGACCTGAAAATAAACACTTGCTTTAATTGAGACGCAGTGGAGCTGCCTAATATTAAAGGCTCATTAAACTATAAAGGAATGAATATATCCCTGCAATCAATAAACCTGACTTTCCCAAACTTAGAGTCATGACTCAAAATGGGTCAAGGTCCTGGTGTTAAAGGCGTGATCACTGGTATAATAATGTTTGTTGCAAAATAGTGCTGGAATAAAGAAATAAATTTGTCAGCAAAGAGCGAGTTCTGTATTTTGGTCTCATTATCTCCGCTAGTGAGGTTATGTTTTTGTCGGCATTAGTTTGTTTGTTTCTTCTCAACAACTTGGAAAGTAAGGAATGGATTTGGATGACATTTTCAGGGTAGCTCAGAAATGAGCAAGGACCAATCGAATTTTTTCTAGAAGTGATCTTGATCATTGTCTGGATCCAGAAATTTTGTAAGATTCTTCACCATTGTGAGATAGGGCTAAATCTAACATTTGTCCTTGTAACACCATAAATAACACCCAGATAATTTAGCCAAAAAACAGGATAACACCATAACAGATTCTATGAAAACACAAAGTTTGATACAGATATGGGCAATATTCTGGATATAATGATCCAGAATGCTCATACTTAGAGGAAATATAGCTGCTGTAAGGTAGCAAATATAGCTATAAGCTTGAAACTGACACCAAATGGTAGTGGGAAATCTGCTGAATAATATTCCTATGGATTTGATGTATCCAGAAAAAAAAACACCATTATGAAAATATTTTTGTGAATAACAACTGAATGAAAATGTATGGAATTATAAATGTTAATGGTAGGCTGTCATGGTCAAAGAATTCAATAAGGAGGGAGGATTAAATTTAAGTATGTTACTTTTGGGTGCAATACTATACGTACATACCAACATAATGATAATTGCAGATTTTCTCTATGAAGAGAAACTGAGGTGTGTCAGAGAAGGTTTGAGCTCTCTGACTGCTTTCTGTTTTACAGATGCATTGCATCTGAAATCTATAAACAAATTGCCAAAAAGGTTGTTTACTGTGATGAACTGGCGACTCATCCAGGGTGTACCCTGCCATCGCCCTAAATCAGCTGGGATCAGCTCCAGCGCCCCCTGGACCCTTGCGAGGATTAAGAGGTAGAAAATGAATGGATGGAAGGTTGTTTAAAGCAGTGATCTTGATGTTTTTTTTCTTAGTTAAGTGGAAAAATATAGTTCTATAAAAATTCATTCTGTTTTGTATTGTATTGCAAATACTGTGGACAAGACAAAACCTTTTATACCAAATCCTGTTTAAAATTACATTTTCAAATCAGCTGTTCCAAAGAAAATTCATTCATTTTTAGCCCTAACATTGTCCTTGGCTGATCTGTTTTGAAATGGGTTGCAGACTCAACCATGAGGAATGGCTGTACAGGAATGACTGTATTTTTTAAAATAAAGAAAAGCTTTCTGAGCAAAACATGAAATATAATCTATTCACTGTGCTGATTCCACAGTTTTCAAAGTAACATAATCATATCTCAAAAATAACTTTCTTGAAATAGCAAAACCCTTGCTGAAAATAAACTTTCTAGACAATTGTGAAAAATGTCATATTTTATTGGCAAATTTGATTATTGCTGTAACCTATTTTTATAATCCAGCACATTTCATTTGCCGCTTTTGTTATACTGTATATTTACTAGTTGCAAGTTTCTTGTGATATTTCTCAGGCGGGAAAACCCAGAACCTGAAAAAAAGGATCAGCTGGTTTAAATTTTGCTCAAAAACAGTTTACTTATTATTCTAACTTACGATTGTTATGTTTCCATCTCTGTCATTAATTTTGGAAACGCTGCAAGTAAATTAAAGATACTGCTGAGTACTTTTATTCTTTTTCTTTGTAGGAGGTACAGCGACATAGAAAGCCTTAGCCCTAAAACACTCATACTGGACTTTCACTGGGCTATTTTTAAACTTGTATTTGTCCATGTATTTCTTGAAGAAATGTCTATGATCTGGGCACAATGTGTTTTTCAGGCTCCTTAGAGCAGTGTTCTAACAAAATTTCCCATTGCCAAGTCAACAAACTGTTACGAAGGAAAGGAAGTAATATTGGGAAGAGGCCAAAATATTACAAGCTGTATGAATTATGCATTATGGTGCAGCCAGACTTGGCCCAATAATAGACCTGAAGGTCCAACCCAAAGGTCAGAGGCTCTGTCTCAGCACAAGTAAACCAGGCAGAGGTTACGTAAATAAACTGAAAACCTGAAACCTTGAAACTACTTTGCTATTGACTGATTTCTTTGCTGTTATTGTTGTTTTAAAAGTACTGATGCCACAGTTATATTTACATTTAATTGTGACAGAAAAAAATCTCTGCGCAGAAGTTACCTCATCTAGCCATAAAAATCAACTTTGAAAGATGAGTTCTGAAGTGTACCAAAGATTAGAAAAGACCTGACTTTTTTGTGCAGGAATAGAAGACATAAACCCACCAGCTGCAACAACATTGTTGTGTGACACGTTATTAAATGAGCGCAGCGACAGTCTCCCCTGCCAATAATTTTGCCCCACTGTGGCTAATCAGGTGTTGAATAAACAAAAACTTTACTTTTAAATATGTGAGGTGGAAATGAATAATTCAAAAAAGAAGGTGTTTGCAAGTGTGTGCATTGTTGACCTAGTTACCTCCCACTGTTGTTTTCAAAGAGGTGGCAGCAGGCACCAGTGTCTGAACTTTGTCATGTGCTGCTGATGAGGTGGTGGGATTTTCTATGGTAAATTCCTCTATATGGTGTCCAATTTCACATCAAAGCCACAATACTTAATGTATTTTCAGTATATACACAGCAAAGTTCTTAATTGATACTATGGGTGAGATTCATGCTTCAGGAGGAGGAGAATTTGCTTCCATATTCTGGATTATTTTTACAGCACATCAGTACTTGTAATGGTTGTTGTCACCCAACACAGATGAGGTGTTAGCTGGATGGTCAGTGTCATGTTTGTGCTCTAACTTGAAGACAAATAAAGCTAGGTTCACCAAACCTGACAAACACGTTGACCTTGGGAGTGTCACCTGTTGTTACATAATTGTTGGCACAGTACATAATGTCAAAACCCCAAAATGCTGCAGGCAGTAAGTGTAAATTTCTGCTGTGTTTTTAAAATATGTAACAGTAAAATACTGTATCCTTATACTGTACAATATATGCAAATGGATGTTCTGCTGATTATTTCAGTGATGTGAGCAAAATGAAAAACAAGGAAACAAATTATTTTTACTGCCTGGAGTTTAACTTGTAAATAATTCATTAATTTTCTTTACAGTGGTTGTGAAGGCATTTCCATAAAATGTACTGGAAGTCATTACACTATCCAGCCGATGTGTGTGGATGAGTATGTGCGTGTGTGTTTGGGTGTGTGTGTGACTGAGTGTGTGCCATTTGCTCCCATTTCTCACAACAGCTGCCGTACGAGTTCAGGATTTTGTTTTGTGTGAAGTGTTTGTGGCTTGGCATTACATCCTGTGAATGCAGTGTTTTTTTCCCTTTGCCTTGTAGTCAAGTCTCTCAACTCTTTGGGTGGGTATCATGTCTTTACATATACTGTACAAGCTCGGTCATGGCATGTCATGTCCTTTCACTGCTGATTTTTCCCCCTTTCACGAGGACAGTGACTACTTGGTGTCTACTGTCTGTTTTGTGTTTTGTTTTGTTTTTTTGCTTTTCAGTGCCATCACTGCTGCTCCTTGTGTCAGAGCTGGAGGATGTATTTCAAACAATACCTCAAACTCATGGATGTTTTCCAACATGATTTAGTGTTGCTTCACTAGAACTATTTGTCTTTGTTTTGTGTATTTGCTTACATGCATGTGCATTTGTCTCAGCTGAAAAGAGAATTTTAACACAGTGATTTCTTCTGTGATTTCGGCTTCTATGGCTATCACCACTGAGGCTTGAATTGCTTCATGGAGAATTTTATGTAGCTTGAATCACTTTATTTTCTGCATTCTAGTGAATTTTTGGCTCCGCTTTGTGTCTTTTCTGTATGAGTTTATGAAGGAAATATTTGTACTTACAGTATATAAAGAATAACACTAAAATAAGGCTGTCAGATATTTTCTCTAAAGATGTCTAGTTTTGCTCTGCTGTATTCCTCAACATATGCGCTTGATTTCCTTGTTCCCATTCAGATCAGTGCCACATTAATTAATTTACTTAATCCATAACTCACTGAGCCCTGCGATGAACTGGGTCCTGGGATAGGCTTCTATAATAAAACATGAGTCCAAGGTACACTGTAAAATCAGTGCTGTCCAACTTTTAGTGATGTGAAGTTTGAAGGCATTTCAAAGAATGTGCTTATTTTTCATTCAGTTTTTGCCACTGTACATCAGTTGAACACAATGAAACTCTCTGTAGGTTAGATTACAGCAACCAAAATGTGTCAGAAGCCATTAAATACGGCATTTGAATCTTTTCCCTAATGTATAGTTCTCTGTACAGGCCTATTAAAATAATGAGTCCATGACCAGTGCAGGATATATAATCAAGGCAACTCAATAAGGCCATACTTACCATGACTGGCAATTAACTTCAAGACCAGACATCAGGAATAAGCTGTAGTGGGGTCAGGAAGCCAAAGGGCATGGATCAGCAAATAAAAAGAAAAACAAGCAGGTCTGTAGGGAGCTGAGTTGCCTAAGTATGTGTAGGTGTGTGCAAAATGTGTGCGTGTTTTGTTTTGCATGCATATAGTGTATCTGTCCATGTTTGTCTGTGTGCATCTGTGCATCTGTGCCTCTGTGCGGTTGAGTGTCTGTGCTCCAGCTCGGAAATAAAAATGTAGCCCAAATCAGAACCATATGTCATGCATTCACAACATGCAATAAAGCTCCGCATCCTAACCAATCGCAGGTCTCCCAACTCGTATATTACCCAATTTTGTGTCTTGTCTTTGCACAGTGGCTTAGACAGAGTGGAAAGACACAGCCACAGCTACTGACTACATGCTAATCAACAGGGACTGCACCACAATGCCACCATGAAAGAGAAGAAGCTCTAAAATGGCTGCCACCAGAATGGATAGATTACTCCTCCTCAGAGCCAATTTTGTATTATGCTGAGAAATGAGAAAACTGTGTTTCTATAGGAGGATCATTTTGGCAAAATGAGGAGTCCAGTCCAAGACTGACTTTAGTTTTTACTTCAGGAGTAACTTGAGAGTTTCTGTCAACATGTAGATAATAAAATTGTCCTGTGAATGTGGAGAGTAGCCATGCCTGTGCAGCTCTCCTGGCTCTGTTTGCTCAAAACCCCTCTCCACCCACCACACACAGACACACATTTACACACACTCAACTATGACAGTGTTGATGTGATGTAGCACTTGAGGGTAGTATATACATACTGTCCATCCTTGTAGCTGGTAACCCTCTGAGAATAGCAACAGATAGCACAAGGACAGAACAAAACAAATCATGGGCCAGCTGAGAGAAGTCAAACAGAGGGAAGAAGAAGAGAAGGAAGAGAGGGAGTGAAAAAAAGATGAAAGTACACAGTGAAGAAGTGAGAAAGAGGGAAGTGAAGCGTAGTGTAAGAGAGCAGAACAAATCTCTCCCTCAGGACTTTCCCACTGTTTGGGACTCGGTGGTGCATTCCCTCCATCTGTCTACTGCCATGCCCATCATCGCCCTTCCTTCATTTCTCCACATGGTATCTCCTTGACTGTTTGGATCTAAAGAGCAACACAACTCATTTAGTACTTGAGGGTGAAGCTGTGTGGACTCATGGGGCCTCAGATGAGAATAAGGACAAACAATAGGACTGCAATCAACACTACATCTGGCCTTTCAGCTACATTGTAAAGTGTACATTTACGTATACAGAAAGATGGTAAGAGCCTCACAATGTAGCTATTGCATAATTTAGTACTTTTTTTGCAAAGATTAATTGACTCAAATTAATAGCAACACTTGTACTGCTACTTGTGGAACACACACAATGTTTTTTTTTTTTTCTTTCATAGGATGAAAGGCAAAACAACAATTCTTGTTTAGGCATAATTACTTTTACTGCAGTAGTGGGTCATACCAAGAGTAATGCAAAAGTACCCAGTAGTACACAGTGTAGTCTATTTAGCATTCCCATATGTCGGACCTGTCTGTGTAGCTGCATCATGGCAACACGAAATAAGGTCCTTTTCACACAGTAACATCATGGAAATCCTTATGTTCCACCCCTTCCTGATTTTGATTGGTTGGAAAGTGAGCAGTGACAACTGAGCAGTTAAATGGCCAGTGCGTCTGATTGGTCAGCACAAAAAAGCGCCATACGCTGAGATGGTGATTCAGATCACTACCAAAATCAAATCACTTATTCCATTTCTGACATTTCCTGAAATTTTCCTCAAAATCTGTACAGAACTTTTTGAGTTCTGTTGCTAAGAGACAAACAAAAAGACAAACCAGTGCAGTGAAAACAACCAATGCTGCTTTGCTTGGTTGAGGTAATACGTCACTATGAGTGGCCTTACTGCTCCCCTGAACTCTGGTCACAATGTCACGAGATATTGGAAAACGTACAGTACGGGTATGTGTGTGTGTGTGTGTGTGTGTGTGAAGTGGTTACCTCACATGATTTGAAGGTGAGAAGAGTAGGGAATGTGAAAGTTGGGTTCAAATATTGTGCAAATAAATTGCACGTGATTAAGAATGTGTAAAACACAAAACTTTGTTTAGATGAAAAGTTAATACAGCAACACACACAATGTGATTTAATAAAAGTTATATACTTTGAACATAAGTTATGGACACTTTTGAATTACTTTTGGGATTATGCTCATAGATTGTGACACATTCTCAAAGCAAAACAAATACTAGAATGACAAGAGAAAGCTTCACTTAAACCTGCTGAGATGGAGGATGGCTACCAGAAACAGAACACATTGTTTCCTAAATACATTCTATGCATCTTTGAAAATTCTGCAGACGAGACATGAAGCTTTGACAGGCTGGATGTGGCCCCTGTATTACCAGTTAATGATCACTTATATACTGTATACATAAGCCCTCTCATGTCTGTGTCTCTGTACAAACTGAACTTCAAAATTCTTCACCTGTTTTGTAAGCAGGTGACAATTTCCAACAAAATCACATATTCATACATAAGATTTACACTTTTTCACATTTTTCACATTTTCACTAAGACTTTTTGAACCGATTTATAGCCAATATAATAACTATTTGACATTATAAAAGACAGAAAAACTAATTTATAACTGGTCTAATTAGTGCTTTACATTAAAAACTACATTTCTATGTGTTGTTTTAACAACACAGGGAAAAATTATTACTCAAACCAGTATTTCCCCTTAGCTTTTCTCTTTAGCAACTTTTAGCTAATTGTTTCTGCTTTATGGCCCATGCACTCTGCTCCCATGTGTCCAGTTATGAGCAGCAGTCAGCTGACCTCAGCAAAATAACGTTGATGAACTCCCTGTCCAGAGGAAAGCAGCAGCTTACACAGCCATTCAGTAGCCAAAGAACGATATCTCATGATGGTGGTGGACATGGCAATAGCAGTGATCTGATGCAAACCCAGTAGCTTGTCTCATCATTCTAATCACGACTCAGATTGCAGAATGCAGACACAGGTTTCAGCAACCTTTTAGTGCAAACACAAATGTGGCTGTAAAATTTTTGAAAAACAATGAGTAACAACTAGTTCATCTTTGCGTTCAAGGAAGGTGTGAAAGGTGTATCACTTCTCAATGCTGACAGACAGCATCCTTTGCTATATGTCATTGAGTCACAGTTTCATTAGGTTTGGGCTATAAATTACTTGGTTAATTTTAGGGAAAAGACATTGGGGTGAGGGCCGGACTGAAAACACCATGAAACAACCAAAAACACATGGCATAAGGTTAACTTTATTGTCATGTGCAAGCATATTATATACATATACTTAGTTTTGCCTCTGCATTTGAGCCATCCCCTTGGGGAGTAGTGCCCTGCAGTGCTCAGGAGCGTTTGGGGGTTGGGGGTCTTGCTCAAGGGCCCACAGTGGTGATGATGAGATCTGGTGACCCGCCGGTCACAGGCCTGCTTCTCTAGCCTCTTGACCACCACTACCTCCCAAGAAGAACACACAAACCAGATATGGTACCACCATACCTGTCCCAGCACCTTAAGATAAGGTTTCTAGCATTTAGTAAAATCATCTGGCTTTTATCTTTACTTTCTAACATCTGGAGACTGCTGTCGATATTGCCACAGGTGGATTAGATTAGAGTCAGTTACACACTCTATACATCATGTACCCTTACCAAAGTGTGTACCGTCAAAGACTATAAATGTGTGAGGACATGACATTACCCACATTAAATGTCACGCTTTCACAGGTCATGACAAATCTAAAAAGATTGCTACTAACTTTTTTTATTGACTAAAGCCAGTATCTCACTGGGCTGCGACTATTGACTGACTGAGAAATTGCTAACAGCTTTTATGACAGAGTTTCCAAAATGTCTCAAAACATTCACAGGGGTCAAAAATATAGTCACTGTAGGTGTCTCAAACCTTTCTCGATCCCTTCTCAATTTAGTCTGCAGGAGTCAGAAAGTGTGATAAATTGTAAACAACTTTGTGAGGGGTTGGCAACCTATGAAACTAAATTATGACTGATTGGAGACAAAAGTGAGAATCAGACATTCCCAGTGTGAGACGAGTACAAACAGCTGAAGAGCGGAGTAGTAACTCCCAGCAGCGCAGCAGTCAGGCACCTTCTAGCAGCCTGGTGCTGTTCAGAAGCAGAGTGGTACCATCTAGCAGCAGCAGCAGCCTCTCATATGTACAATTCAGTGTGATTCCAAGTGAGCTGCCACAGCCCAGTGAGATACAGGCTTGACTTTCTAACCTTAAACAATACTCTTGCAAAGCAAACTATGGCTATAAAACAACCTACTCCCTCCCAGCTTCAAGACACATGGCTCCACTGATGATGTGGATAAAAAATATGATTAATACTCAACTTCAGGTTTGTCAAGTGGCCAAATCACAAGTTCCAACAGTCACTAATGCAGCTGTCACACAGAGGTGCTTGAGTTTGAAAAAATGGACCAGACCAGCAGAGTTTAACATACTCCAGCAACCCCATGCTCTTATTTACATGTTTAGCACCAAGGTTTTAACTAGGAATGAGAAGTGAGTTTTGATGTGGCAAGTGTGTATACATGCCTACATAAATACATGATCTCAAAAGACTGAAAATATGAAGAGCAAAGTAAAACAAGAGCCTTAGAAAAATGGAATCATGGAACATGGAATGATACATCTCCTCAAGCACAGGCATCTGACAGAGTTTAGGCATGTCCGTGACTTATGTCCCTTCTAGGATCGAGAAACTAAACAAGGCAGACGTGGGGACAAAAACAGATCAGGAGATGTTGCTTTCCATAGCAACTCATGACCCTAACTTCATGAGCTCTGAATTTGGCCTGATCTAATGAAACACACACATACAGGCACGATAAAAAAAAAACAATGCAAAACTAGTTCTGATAAAGATTTCAATTAATTTGACTGTTTGCTATTACAGCTATTTTTCCTCCCAGAGCAGCCTTCGGATTAAAGTGTTTACATAAAGATGTTTAAACCACTGAAATGATGGGGATAAATCCTGGTGAGCTGTAAGCATTGTCAGCGGAGGGGAGGGAGGAGGACAGGGTGAGTGAGTGATGATCTTTATCTAGATTACTGGGGGGGAGCGGCAGTGTGTGTATGTGAACATGTATGTGTGTGTGTGTGAGATGAGTCATTGTCAACCTTAAACACCCTCCATAATCACAACATCAACAGAAGATGCTTGACACAGTCCCGCACTGATCTGTCTGTGGATGGAGATGCGATCACGTGTATGTGTATGTACTGTAAAAGTATGTGTGTGTGTGTGTGTGTGTGTGTTTGTGTTAGACAGTTGTGGTGATGACAGCTCTGTTATTGTTACAGTTTGCTTCAGGGAATATATAATGCAGTTTTCACCCAGCAGGATCTCCTCCATCAGTGTAAATAGGGAAGAAGAATCACAATATCTTTTTCTGTGCAATTTTGTACTTCTGACAAAATTTTTGGAAATGTCTTCAAATTGCGCAAAGACCAAGTCACACTGAACACTGCCACCCTCAACCCAAATAGCAATATTTGAACAAGGCCGCTAGAGGAATTCATCCCACATGTCTTTGAATAAACAGACTAACAGCAGTGTGCTTTTAAAGTTAATGGGTCAAATTTCACACTATGTATTTTAGTTCAGACTTTTGGACTATCCAGTTTATAAACCATTGACCAAACAGCTGGTGTTTAGTCTGGCCAGAAGAGATGGTCTTGGTCCAAATCAAACTGAGCCATGGTTCAACCCATGCATAGTATGGAGTGACTTTTCAGATAGCACAAACTCTGGCACCATGGACAGAAAGGTAAACAAGGTTATCATTGCCAAAACAAATGAAGCCATGCGTTTCAGGCAATGCAAAGAGTCAGAGCCAGTCTGAGCTTTTGTCCAGTCATTCACAATCTCAATTGGCCCCGCCCAAATTATCTGCAGCTTTGCACCTGCAGCCGTGTTTATTCATTATGCCTATGCTGCACTGCACATGTGGACCATTGCTCACCTATAAATCTGAAAAATAATCTCCTCTACCTCCCCAACCTTATCTTCAATTTAGCTAAATAAATAACAGTACAGTGGTCCCTCACTATATCGCGCTTCACCTTTCGCGGTCTCGCTGTTTTGCGGATTTTTTTTTTAGTGCAATCACCAATAGTGACGCCTGGGTCACTATTGGTGGTTTCTTATGTGTCCTGCTTCGTAGGTTGATCGTTGAAATTAAGTTTGTTGTTTCTGGAGGCCATCGTGTTTTATTTTTTTTGTAGGAAAGCGTTTGGTTTTTATTGCTTCTCAAACTAATGTTTGGGCCTGAAAACAGGTTTTGATCTTTAGTTCTATAATACTGTACTTATTTTTTCATTTAAAATCCACACAGGTTTGAATTTTGAGAGTGTTTAAATAACAGAGAAATGTGAGAAAATGTTCATGTCTGTATGAGAATAGTGTATAAAGTGTGTGGTGAGGGGTTTTACAGCCTTAAAACAAATACCGTGGTGCCCCAGCTAACGAATTCAATCCGTTCTGACGTCGCATTCGTTGTCCGAATCATGCATTAGCCGGAGCAAGTTTTTCCATAGGAATCTACTTCACGGATTTCGTCTATTGTGGGTTTTTTGTAGAACGTAATCCCCGCGATAAACGAGGGACCACTGTATAACAAACTCTTGACACCAGGCTTCGCTAGAGGGATTTGTGACTGAAGGAACTGTCTGTGTCACACTTAAGTAGACGTACCAGAGCATCACTCGAGCAGAGTCACTACCAAATACAAATGCATATTGTCCCTTAAAAATGGTCTATTCTGATGTATTGGTTGTGCCTAACATAAAGGAAAAAACACATGTATGAACGATAGAGGCAGGATATACTCTCAAAGTCACAAAGCTGAAAGCAAAATAAGGTGGATTAAATAAAGGTGATGTAACAAAAACTGAACCATAGTATGGACAGTGGTATGAACTCTCAGGGGTGAAAACAAACACAATCTTGTTCTTGGATTAAACTGACCCATTGTTCGTGTAGAGTGTGAAATACTTCTTTTGGATGGTTGGGACTAGATGATCTTAACTGCCATTCTTCTTCTTCTTCTTCTCTTTAGTAGCTTATGATGAAACTAAATGTAATTGGTCAAAAAATTATCTCAAACAAACTAAAAATGTGTTCAACTTGATGTGGATAGTGATGAGGTCCTTAGATTAGGGATACACTGATTATCGGCATTTTGACGCATATCAGCATCGCCCATCAAATAGACATCGGCCGATAAGAGATCAATTTAAATCTGGGTTATTTTGGCTCTGATGCAGCCACGCCTCTCTGTCTGCAGTCACTACTGTATCTCCAGCATTGTCCTACCCACAGCACCATCTGATTGGTTAAACGCAGAGCCATAACAAGGGTAACATCCAATCAGCAGTGAAAGCTGTGCATGCACAGTGCTCATACACACACACTGCTTAGAGCAGAGAAAGTTTAATGAGTTGAGAAGCTCCGGAGTGCAAGATATGTGTTTCGAAGGTACGTCGAGGCAACAGACTCTCTCGAAGTTGTGATAAACATCGCAGTCCTCTACAACCACTAACTACATTACTGCATTACTGTGAGCCCAATAACATTATACAAACATAAGCCAGACATGTCTGTTAATGACTTGAAACAAGGTTGCTGATAATATTGATATTGAAATAGTCTGTGATAGTAGAAGTATGTGTACCATTTTCTGTGTTGATTAAGAGATCCTGAGCAGCAAAAAATGTTAGATCAAGAGTGTCCTGAAGCTGTCTTTGATAGTTTCTTGTAGAGAGGGGCAGGATATTGCTTTTCAAGACATGTTGTTACAATATAACATTTACATAATAAAATTTACTACAGGCTTCCCAAATGCTATGATAAATTAAGTATTACTGTGGAAAACCTTAGGGAGCTATTTATTTGTTTAAGTTTTCATTTAACTTTATAAGACATGCTGCTGAGCCTCTGAGCTCCCTGCATTTTTGTTAGAATTTTAAAACAAATATGTCTATTGTTTAAGAAAAAAAATCTGTTGCAAATCTGAACAGCTGTTTAATAAACATATGCTTAAAGGCATTTAAATGAAGTGTTGGAGTTTGTATTATCCTAAATTTTGACACTAATACTTTTACTGCAAATGACTATCGGCTCCAAATATCAGTTATCGGCCTCCTTGACTACTAATAATTGTTATCGGCCCTGAAAAAAACATATCAGTGTATCTCTACTTTAGATACGATCAAAGTTCGGAAGGATCCCACCTGCAATGTGACTTCAGATCAAAGATACAGCAGTGTTACTTGTGAAAGTCTGGACAAAACAATTTAGATTTGAAAGTTTGTTTCAAAGTCTTTGTACTATGTCTGCTAGTGTTTTATTCCTAATGCTATTTTGCTATTTTATTCCATAATGCTGCTTTTTGCTATCTCCGAGTACTGTATTTTGTCGTGTTTATGCAAACATTAGTGTACGTCTGCACAAAGGACATATCTGTCTGTCTGCCTGTTGGTGTGTTGGGGAGAGTGTGGTTGTGTTTGTTTTGGAGATGTGGCAGAGCTGAGAGTGGACAGTGAAAAAGGCCATTAAGGAAAGACAGCTGCTGATTAGGGGAGAACTTCCACTTCACTCCACTTATCAAGCACACACACAGACAGACAAACACACATATACACACAGAGACAGATACACTTGTGCTCAGATAGCCAGCCTTTTTTTTTTCAACCTCCTTGAGCCTCTTAACCACTTCTGCACGCATGTGTCTACCCGCATGTATGAATGTTGTGTGTGCAGGTGCATGGTGGTGCATATTTATTGTACATGGATACTTATCCTTAAGTGCACAGGAGCATTTCTGTGTTATCTGGGACTCTCATATGTCATGGCTGGAGAGTGCACTGTGTCTGTGTGTGGCTAAAGGGCTAAAGTTAAGTGATTACAAAGAGATAAAGAGAAGAAACACACACAAGAACAGATGAGGCATGCATCCATAGAATTACCATAATTAACCCTCAGTGCACTATGCCTAAAAATACAAACTATCCCTGTCATTGTAGCAGATGCTCCAATTTTAAAATGATATACTTTGCACTGCAGTAAGATATTTTAGTTTCACCAATGAGAAAATAACTAATAATGACACTTATACTGCATCATTTTGCATTGTGATAAAGAGCAATTGGGTTGAGAATTGGTGCATTCTCAGCTAAAACGCTTGATTTAACACATTATTATGTTTTATAATTTATTGTTTTTTCTATGACTGGTAGTTCCTACATAAAAACATCTTGTCCATCATTCATAGATCTGCCAGTTTTCACTCTGCGCAACATATACTGTGATCCATCCCATTCCCTTGAATGTTTAAATTCTATTCTGCGCCAAATTGTGTGAAATATTGAAATTACTTCTGATCCTTTGTTGAAGAATCATTTTCCTATTATTCCCCTTACAAAATGTTTCTAACTCATTTAAAGCTGCAGTTGGCAACTTGAGGAAAATCTAGGACTTAGCCAGAAGATTTTAACACCTACAGCTCTCATTCTCTGGAACTCTTTCTTCCATTTCTACTAAGTCCCTCCTTCTCCCTGGAGAGGAGTTGCCTCCTCAACGTGTGTGCGCCATTCAGTGCAAAAGTCCAATCACTTGTGCAACCGCAGGCATCACAAACACAAACATATCTGAGAAAGACAGACAATCATTGCTTATTATATCCCGATGCTGGAATTGCTGAACAAAACAACAGCCATTCACTCTTCACATGAAAAGTAAAGAAAATGCAACATACATATCACAGCAAGATGAAGAGTCACAAAATGCTTAAGACTATGCTCGTCAGTATATTTAGTGTGTTGAGTAAACCTAACGTTAAACTAATTGCACAGTCTCCAGTCATGGAGAACAACTGCTCCATGGGCAATATTCTGTTATAGGCTATGGCCACAGTGGCTCGGAATGGGAATTTATAAGAATTTAGAGTTTCCAATTCCGTGAGCAATACTGCTTGATGATTTGAGTCCTTAACAATTCTTTTATTGAGTGTCATTTGTTAAAGAAGAGTACAAGAGACTTATTACTATTTCATTTTGTCTTTGTGACATGTTTCAGCTCTGGGATGAGATTACTGTTTTCAACCCCATACCAAACAGGGATTAGTTGTGCTGCTAAACTGTTTCAGTTGGAGGGGGGTTGTAGTTTGTGTTGAGAATTTCTCTCATGTCCCTACAGAAAGTATATGACTGAGAATAAATTAGAACTAATCATATTTGTTAGAACTACAACATACCACATTAACATTTCATAACATAAGAGGAATCTTAACCGAAAGTCAGGGGCATCTACCGTGCTCAATATCGTTCATTTATTCTCTCCGCAATCATTCTATTGTTCCTGTCTCAGTGAAAGGAGTAGTTAGTGTATGAGCCAGTGTGACTCTGGCAGTCATCATCTGCATTTAATGAATGGAAATGGAGGTTATTTGAAAGCAAGTTCACACCACCAATCAAACAGCACTAAGTAACTGAGTAGACAGAATCTGGAGGAGTGTTACCTTTTGTGACAGAGGCCATGATTACGTTAGCCATGTTGCTGTTGCTGCCTTGCATGCACTCAAATACTTGGCATTGTGTGCGGCATGAAATTGCATGCTATAAAGATATTTCATCTCTTACATGAAATGACAGCTTTGCAAGTATCGCAGGAGGCCCTGCTATCGTCTTTAAATGTAAAACATAACACACTTTGTAGCGTTTCTGCATGGCGACACGCAGCGAAATCAGAGCTGCGTGTGACATCATTGTGCATCTGACAGGGATGGATAGCATAATTGTTAACGCAAGCACTATCACAATCCCAAAGAATTGCGCCACAGGGAGCCGGTTCTCAACAAGAACTGGTTCTTGATTCGCATCCCTACCGGTGGCAGTCAGAGCCAGTACCGTTCCTCCTCCATGGCCAGTGTTCCATGTCAGAACACCTGTCACGGAAACCAGCTCTGACCAGCCACTGGTGTTTTCTTCTTTTCCCCCAAAATGTCTCCATTAATGCCCTACAACCCAAAAATAGTGATAGTTTCAACAAATATGACTAAAACATGGATGAAACTAGTTTGTTAACGACAAACTAGTTTGGTCCACCTTTGCTCGTGAAGGACTACCGTATTTTCCGCACTATAGGGCGCACCGGATTATAAGGCGCACTTGCGTCATGCATCCACCAGATGGCGG